>JAMALG010000030.1:0-183219 GCA_023628115.1 Naganishia sp. PT2105A-2 | reverse complement strand
CTCACCGTCATACCGCCTATGCGCAGCTCTACACGCTTGATATTGCCGTCCTCATCGTCAAACACTGATTTGCGCCGCACAATCATGCCATCCTCTTTCAACTCATCATCCATAGACGTGCTTCCGTCTACAAGTCCGACCCCTTCCTCGTCATCCACCATATCGTCGAACCTTCCGGTTTCGTTGGCACCGTTCTTTCCTAACAAAGATCCAGGTGTTCCGCGCCTTCCTTCGCTGCCGCGCCATGAGTTTCGCATTAGCAAAGGATTATTGCGAATGCTCGACGGCAAAGGTAAAGCATTGAAGAACGACCGGATTGCGGACGATGTCCCGGCGTAAGTGGAATTTGACGCCATGGCTGAAAACAATGTGTTTCTGATGCTGTGCCGACGCCGCTTGATGCTAGCCTTTGACGCCTTTTCCGGATCACGACGCTCGAACGCCTACGGGAGTGAAGGACGTTGTTAACTCCTGCTATCCATCCTAAAGTCGTCGAGATGGTCGGAGGAATACTTCACGTACGGCAAAGTCTTGCGTAACAAAGGGTACTCCAAAGGGTCACCGAAGCTGTGAAGCGGAAGGATAGCGGGATCGCCTCGGTTCCGGTTTCAGTGTCGATTGCTCAGAGGTCGTACTCGTCCGTACTCGTAAAGCGTTACTGTGAGACCCAGTGTCAAGGTCGAAGGCTGTCTTCAGAACGGTTGCACACCGCTGCAGATCTGCGTCAAATCGCTGGACAACCCATCCTAGGGAAAGGATGAGCTGACCGAGAGCAATATCATCATCACCGCCATCACTGCATCATCATTGATCTACTGCGGCGTGCTTAGGTAAACATGATGCTTTTTCTGTGCCTGAGTCATCCGGCCTGGAGCTGAAAAAGCTTTATCAGATTACAGCCGATCGCAGACGCCGGCACCAGGCCACCGGAAGAGGTAGAAACGTAACGGTCAGAAACGCATAATCGCAAGAGTAACGTGTACGTGCAGGAGTACGCCGAATTCTTGTCAAACCACATCCTTGTCAGCCTTCCAGCAAACTTACACCACTCCAGGGATATTCCAGAAAGAATTCTGAGCGAAGGGCTCGTGCGCCACTCGCTACGTCTGACTCTCAACTTCTACTCTTGGTCCTCCGAGCCTTCATCATTGTCGCCAGTTTTCTCCGACCTCGCTCTTATACGACATCAAGTCATGGATACGCGTATGTAGTAAAGAAGCGCAAAACCCAGTCGATGTAGTAGATACATCGATCGCGGCAACGTCACCAGAATACGTAGTGGGCAGTCATGCCTCGTTGAATGCGGTTGCGTCCATAATAAACAGCACGAATATACAAGAAAGGTGATGTAGGAACGCGGCTGGAATACCTATGCAAATCTTAAGGGCTCCTGGTACACCAAGGTGCTGCCGCCGATATAAGAAAATGTCCGAGGACTTTCGCGCACCTCGATTTCGCCGTGGCCTAATTCCTCGCGGCTGTCATCCCGGCAAGATACCGATTGCGATTCTCCGAAGGCTGCATTCCGGGTGTTGCTCCAGTTGGGAACTGGTATCCCCATGAGGCTGCGGGACGCTGCTGTTGTTGCGAAGCAGCGCTTGATGTTGGCGCTGGCATGAGATGTCCTGTCGTCGGTGGCTGCTGGGGACCTGCAGACAGGATTGCTGTACCCATCAAGACGTTACTTCCAACCGGCGGTGGACCGTAACCATTCAGTGAAGAGTGGTTCATGCTAGGCGGAGGCATCATACTAGCGGAACCCGTCCCCGACATATGAAGAGCATCGGGGTCCCGTTTCGGATTCTGTCCGTGATGAGGTGACGCAGAGCGGTGATGAGCCAACGAGCCTGATGCCGCGGTGGCTGCAAGCCGAGGATCCACGGCAATCTCGTTACCATCAACTTTGACGTCCATCAGACCGCGGGATGGATTCGCGCCGGTAGGCGCCTGGAATGACTCGTTTCCAGTTCGGCGTTTCTTGCTCGCCGGTCCATCCATTATACCAAACTCGGCCATTTCTGGAGCGTGCCTGCGATGTTTGTCACCTCGACCAACGGCCGGGCCGGCTGTCGCGCTGCCATTCATTCCAAGCGGCTCCTCCAACACTCTTTCTCGACGTCTTCCTGGATCGAAAGGATCGAGTGACGTCGGTACTTGGCGTCCCTCTCTCCTGGCCTGAGCCTGGCCGTAGATTGTTTGATCCATGATCGGTACAGTAGCCGGATACGATTGATGCTGTCTTGCAGGCTGAGCCTGAGACCGATGAGAAGGCCCTGCCGCCGGCGGCACGGGATGATGGTGATGGTGGTGATGGTGATGATGGTGATGATGATTGTTGGACTGCCGGTGCTGATTCGGATCCGCAAACCCGACACCAGACATCGCATCGCCCATAGTCACCTCATCAGTGGTATATGGCAATCGGCCACTGCCACCGGCAACATTTCCGGTAAGATGAGAGCGCCCAAAGGGAGGAAGACTGATCTGTTGAGGGACCAAGCCCCCAAGGGCTGGCACATTGGTGGAGCCGCGGTAGGTCGGCCGTACTCCAATCTTCACCAATTAGTGAAGCTTGATCAGCTGCGGGCACACTGTCGAGTTCCCAAGGCGACTTACACCCATAGCTAGCAAGTCACTGGAGACGTCATTCAGGCTGAGAGAGGTAATTGACGGACCAGCATTCCAGTCAAAGGCCCTGGCCTGCCTATCTTGTAGCGTGACATGCTTTGGAGGAAGAGGCTTAGGGACTGCGCAATTTCGAGACTCGATATAAGCCATAATAGCGTATGTCAATTCCTGGTTATACTCACCTGGCTTGGGCATATCAAAGTCGTGTTTGTCTTTCTCAATTCTTCTCCTTTTCCTGGCATTGTTTTCGTATTCGTGCTTGATCAACTGATCTTTGGAATCCTGTCCACAGAAACGACAATGGTCAGATGGAATGCAAGCAGGAGTGAACTCGAATCGCGTACATTCCACCAAGACCAACAGGTCTTCTTGTCCCAATCCCGCACTAGTTCGGCCTCGGTTTCTATTTGCTTCATTCGTAGATCCGCCAAGCGCAGAAGATTATCGTGTCTGGCCGTCAGGATGTCTTGTAGATAAACCAAAGAGCTATGAGTTCCTATAGACCGCATTGCTGTCAGGATTGGGTAGAAACGGTTGTGGAGAAACACTCGTACCCTTGACGACCATCTCCTCCTCCTTCGTGATTTCGTTCATCCGCTCAATATACAGCTGATCACGCAGAGCTGCAAACTTGATCTCAATCTTCAACAAGGCGGCGAGGGCTTCCAGCGTCGGCTGTGAGGGCGCAGAGGACAGGGTCGAAGGTGGGCGATCGGAATGCGGCATGAGAGACTGAGCCGACGCGAAGCCTTGTCCTGCAGAGTTTGCCGATTTCCCGGTTGTGGAATTCAACTTTCCAGCCACCGGCTTTGTGCGAAGAGCTATAATGGAATGAACATTGTCAGTCGATTGAGTCACTTAAGGGAATGATACACGTACCAGCTGTGTCGCCTTCTCCCGCCTCAGACTCTTCGGCTCGCTCTTCGTCCACCAATACCATGTTGTCCTCGCCAATCTCTTGCCCATCCTTCTCTGCTGGCTCGTCACCGGCGTCAGACAACTCGGCGTCATCTGGATCCGCCTCATCTTGCTGTTCCTCCTCCTCTACAGTGGCGGTCCCGAAGATGCTCGGCTTGCGATGATGTGATCCCGAGACCGGTAAAGAGGCGCTTGTTCCTGCAGTCGGAGTAGGGGGCTGTTTGCGGATCTCGACGTCTTGATTATTGTGCGTACCACCGATTTGCTCTTGATCTTGGCCATTTGTATCCGTATATTCGTCTTGTTCCTCCTGCCGTTCAGGATCGGGAGGTGATTTTGCGACCTTGAGCGTCAATTTCAGAGTTTTGTTCGGAGACAAGATCTCTGCTCCATCGGTGACCTGTGCCTTCCCATTATCTGTTCGATCGGCAGGAGCGCCATTCGTATTAGCCTTCGTGTGGAGGACAACGTGGTTTTCGTCAGGGATCGAAACTGTTGACATCGCCGGTGACAGTGTTGGAGAAGCCGAGGCTTGCCGTTTAGCTTGTTGTGAGCCGCTACTCAACACAGATTCCCTCAGTATCAAAAACGCGCCAGGAAGCGATGGAAGGTCCAGCTTACGGGATATGCGAATCCTCCTGTCTTTTGTCGGCCACCTGTCCCTCGTCTGTCTCGCTGAAGACATCGGTGAAGCCATCGTCATCCTCGTCATCAACCTCGTCTATCACCTCATCTCTCTCCTCATCATCGTCGTCGGATATATCGAGATCATCATCATCGTCATCATCATCTGACGTTAAGTCGGAGCCGTCATCGTCCCGCGACTGGCGTGGAACTTCTCCTCCGCCGTGGGATGGCTTAGCAGCTTCAGCTATCGAAGATAGCGTACTGCTCTCGGCGATGATGCTCTCTTTCGGATCGGAGAGAGTCGCCGTGGTGGAAAACGCAGAGGCCCCAAGCGTCTTCGGTACGGCCGAATGTGAGTTAGCTGTCGTTGCATGGGCACCACGATAGCGGTGATTAGGGCTGTCGTCAAGCGACGTTAGCGGAATCGTGGAGCTGGTGACAGAGCTCTGCCGTTCGTCGGCATCATCGTCATCTTCCGCTTCATTTGGAATACCATGAGCAAGCGCACCGCCAAGGTCTTGATTCGAGTCTTGTCCCGGTGACCGTTGCGGCTGAACGGTGGAATCGGATATCCGATCTGTCTGGTCGGCTTGTTTCCCCGAATCATCAGCCTCATCCTGGTTGTCGTCTTCATCGTCCATCTCCATATCGGAATCGATATCTATGCTGTCGTTGTTAGGGCCAAGACCTCTGGTACCCTCGTCGAATTCGAATTGCGAAAGGGGAGATGAGCTTTTCGCTCCCCTGTCTCTCGCTGGGCTTAGCACACGATCTCGAGAGACATCTGCCGATTCCACGGCAGACCCGAGATCCCGGAACCCCAAGGACGGGGCGGCGCCGTCTGTCTTGCCATTCATTGCCAATGTTTCAGTATCCCCGGGATTGGCGGACATTGTTGAGTATCGCTACCACTGCTGATGTCGGATGAGCCCTGGCTACTGGGGAAATGCGCCCAAAGAGTTATTTATGCGAAGGTGATGTGGCGATGTCGTTGTACAAGGGAGGGGCCCATACCAGGCTGCAAGAAGTACGGCAGTCGGTGGATGACCAGGAGGGTATGGCTGATGGAGGGACGGCGCTGTAAGTTCTTCAGCCAGCATCATCCCTAGCCTGGGTGTCGTCCGTTTACGTTGTTGCTCCTTCTTTGGATCCTTGCCATGCCACTTTTGCATCCGCGGCGCGCTTGTCAATTTGCCGGCGTTTTAAGCCGATGAGCCGTGTCCAGAGGCACCAAAGCCGCAAAAGCGCGAAGCTCACTCACGCAATGGAAGCTGCAATGGATACCAATGTAGATGGTGGACATACAATGACCATGATCGGATGGCAGACCGCTATCCATGATACAAAACTCCCGCATCGGTCCGTCGCTGGACGATGCCACCGAAAGAAACTGGGACCAACGCTTACTGAGGATACAATCGAGGGTGGTCACAACTACAGGTCGACAGCCAAGCACGCATTTGACCGTCCCCTGGCTGCAAAGCCTATCTGCGAATCACAACTGCTGGCTCGAGCCACTATTCCAAAAAGAAACCGGCCAGCCACTTTCGCGTCGCTACATGCGCTACCATGAGCGATTTGTACCGCGTGTCTGGGAGAACACAGGGCAAATAGGCGGATTGACTCTCAGCTGACGAAACACTAATCAACCCGGTCAAACTTACCGACCCAAGTCGTCGCCGGAACTGCGGCCTTCTTGCCAGCTGCTTTGCCACCAAGACTCAACACTCTATCCGCGCTACTGGTTCCGTTCGGATCGTGTCGGTTCTCTCCAGAACGAATCTGTGATCCCCATGGCGATATGTCGAGACCAGGGTAAAACCGTCCGGCAATGTCTAAGCAGTTGTCGCATTAGCATGGGTATATCAGTGATCGCAGGACAGGCCCGTAGACTCCGGCTCACCGAATGCATCGCAGGTAACCTCCGTGTCCTCGGGATTCAATTTGTGGAAATGATATCCGACGGGTGGACTGGGCAATGAAGTCGCGACATCTAGACCTTGTACGGCATTTCTGAACGGTTTGACATCTTTGAAAGAGTCCTTTGAAGTCCCTGCCTTTGGAGCTACTGATCCGTTGGTCTTGACACCGGTAGCATCCGGTTTTTGCTCCGCATCATCTGGTCTTAATTCGTACAGGTCACCGGTCAGCACTGTCTGCCACGTTTTGCGATGCGTATTAGGAGACTCCTGAGCCGAAATCGAGCTGAAATGCATCTGATTGTCAGACTCATTCCTGCAAGTAGAACGAATACTCACCTGATCTTCAGGAAGACTGGCGCGTTCTTTGAATTGACATCGGGAAGCTCGATTCGTGGAAGGGAAATCTGACCTCTCAGCTTTGTGAGGCGCACCATATCATCTTGCCAGATTCTCTCAGCGCCCCACCACATTCCCTGGTCGATGCTGCGTGAGCGGCGCATAGATTCGGTCACAGCGCGAAACCGACTCACCAGAAAGTATGTTCTATAATCCTCCTCTCCGTCAACCTGCCCTACATAGCCATCCGTCTGTGTCCACATGTCTGCGAGTTCATAAGAGAATTTAACCGCTTGCGCGAATGCGATGAGCGTCCGATCCCAGATCCGCTTATCGGTCAAGGATTTGTAGGCTAGATTGGTCGTATATCGCGCCTTCCAATCAGTCGAATTGTCATCTGTACCTATCTCCCCATCCAAAAAAGCAGGAGCAAGGACGTTCAAGGCATCTTCCATCGCATTCAGGTATCTTTTATAGTCGAACGCCGAAAACGGAAAGATGTAAAATTCGTCGACGTGAGCGAACAAGCTGTTCGGCAGAGAAGACGCTCCCCGGTTGTCGAGCGGGCCACAGTACTTGACGTCGTATCTGAAAACTTGCTGATTCTTGCCGAACGGAGCGGTGAAGTCGGCACTCAGCACGATTGCTGGCCAGACGTGCAAGCTTTCGATTCCCATATTCATCTCGGCGTGGAACTGTGGTGGTCGATCCAGTAACCACGGGAGCTTGACCCAAACCAATTCTCCTTTCCCTGATTAAGTTAGCAGAAGATGAGCCTAACGTTGATTGAATGGTCCCGACAGTATGCTCACGGTATAGCCTCTTGCCGCGCAGGTCCTTCCGCCGGTCCTGATCTGCTGCCATCATTTCTCTGGCATACTGTTTCGTTTCTTCGTCTATTTCCGCCTGTGTCATAGGCTGGTCATCCTTCGCTCGCTTATATATTCCACTGTCGGGCTCCCCAATGTCTGTATGTGTTCTCTTCCTGTCTGAATTCTCGGCATCTCCTGCAGATTCTCCGGCTGAGCGTTCGGAAACCTTTGGTGGCGGAGGCGTCTTCTTGCATTTACAGGTACTGTGATCATGCAGATCATGACTGGTGTCTAGCAGCCAATCAATGTGGAGGAAGAAGTCTTTGAATCTGTTGAACTTGTGCGCCTTACGGGAACCCTGGCGTGAAACTCGATGAGCATCTCTCCCTGATAGGTCTGATAGACTCTTACATAGATGGCATTTTCTGCCTTGACCCTTCCGGCCGTAGCACCTGTCTCGGTCTTTCTTCTCATGTGGAATATCGCGTAGCCTTCTGGAAGTTGGGATAGTGTGTATGATTCCGCTTGAGACGGAAATACCTGCATCAGTTATAGGGGAAAGGTTGCCAGCTTTTGAATGACGGCTCACGATTCGGTAAACCATTTGCTGCTGCTACATGCTGTCCGCCTTGCAGTAATAATTGTCGCATACGTGGGTGGTCCCTGTTGCAAGGCCGTCCATACAAGTGAGCTGTTGGCTTCGGAATGATTGTACCGTCAGAATATAGCCTTACGGTCCTAATCTTTCGGGTAAGAGCGCATCATTTTGCATCCCAGGCTGATGTTCTATCCATCCCTCTGGCCAAAACTCCGAGCTGGCGTCAGATCGGGGGACTGAAACATGCGGCATGTCGTTGATGGTTGAAGAAGATCCACGCTACACGAAATGGTGCATCCTATGTCGAATATGGGTCTTTCCGCTCCAGCGAGCACATTGACGATAGCTCTGCCGCCGCGAAGCTATGAAGACCGCCAAGGGCAGAGTGTGTGGCAGCAGCTGTTGGTGAAGAGATGAGTACATGCAACGGCAGTATGGGGGAATAGGAGGCAGAAGTCTCACCTCATACACGCGCTGCCAGGTGCGGACTTTAGTTTCCACCTGTCCATGTAGCCCGATTGCTTCACTCGTTTAACGTATATAACCAGCGTCTGATCGGTGGTCTTCGACATCCCCTTCCTTTTTCTCTTCAGAAGTTACGCCACTTTATATCTTCGTCCTATGCGACGTCGATTCACTGCTGCAAAGTGGGGGAACCGACGGTCATCGCAAGGGCGATAAACTAGGTGGCCAGAGCGATTTTCAACGACACTCCGTTGCCGTGAATGGTCGAGCTCACTTGCAGAGCATGTCTTTCTGGCCTTTTGGGTCTCGATGGGAGAACAGGCTTTGATGACTCGTTACAGACCGATGAGCAAGATATTATAACTATATGAATGAATTGCATGATGCGAACACCGTACCGATTGGCCGGATTCTCGAAGTCGACTCCGAAATTCTGAAGCTTTGCAGACGTTGACTTCTTTTCCTCGGTATTGATTCTCGTCCCCATTCTAGCTTGACCGTGTCGACTAGGTATCGGAAAGCAAACATGTTCAGTACTCATGAGTGCCTGAGAGCTGGGTCGGGTCAATCAGCAAGGTCGTCAAACTGTCGCGAGATAAAGCTCACCGCACTTGGATAACCGGACATGACAGCGCTGGATCCGTGTCGATCGCCTTGACCCGCTTGAAACATGTCTAGAGTTCAAGTTCAAGGGCCTCGAGTTCTAAACCTCAAGGCGGCGCACACCCACTTCCATTTCTCTGTCACCACCTTCAGCAATCTATATACCGAGCATCATGGCTGCTCGAATCAACATCCATTCGCTTCGCAAAACCTTTCCGGCAATCCTTGATCTGCCAAGCGTGTCAACGGGTAACAACGTCCCGAAATCGTACCACAAGACCCGGCGTACATGGCATCCCAACGTGCATAGGGTCGATCAGCCACTTCGCCTGTTGGAGACTGCCAACAAGACAAGACAAGGAGCAAGCGTGCTAAAGGGCGTCAAGATGAGCATGAGGCATTTGCGTACACTCGAGAAGTCTGGGGGGGTGGAGGGAACACTCGTGAGCCGTTCTTAGCTTTATATTTGCTTCCTACCATGCTCACATCCATCCTCATCGATTTTCTAGCTATCACATACTCCGAGAGGTCTCACACCATTCGGGCAGCAACTCCGGGCAGAAGTGTTCAAGCGCTTGACGACAGTACGAGATGGATCCACAGTAGCGGGAGGTGGCAAGTTTTCGTTGGGTGTCGGACAGCGCAGCAACGTGTAACCGTTGTTATGAAAAATTCGATGGAAATGTACGATAAGGGCGCAACGATCAATGCCAGCACTCCTCCACGCTGTTCCGAGGGGGCGCGCGACATGCGGTCCTGAGTTATAGACGAGTTGCCTGCGAAGAATCGGCCGCTGACAAAAAGTCCATAATCTCAGAAATCTATCTTGAATCTATCATCCCCTACAAAGCTGCAAAACCCAATCGTCTCCGCCATCGCTCCATGACCAGCATAATGCGTTCTCAAATTCAGTGTAAGCTGATGTTGGTGTTGCTTTCGAGATATCTAGCAAGCGCGTCCGCATCAGGCTCCGTCAGAATCATCCTGATGAGATCAGCGACAAAGTCCCCATCGACAATCAATTTGTTCTGGGATGCGAGAGGCTCAATCATAAGTTGGCTTTTCTGTTACGCGCACAGCTCACGCTATTCATGCCGGATGTTTCCACTCGGCTCTTAGGTCGTACCAATGCTATCTCATCGTAATGAACAGGATAATACCGATGTCCAATCATGTTTGCAACCAAATGCCAATCCGCTATGAAGGAGAGACTTCAGAACAGTGCGGATGCCCTCAGGCAAATCTACTCACGAACGTAGCTGCCGGGATCATACAGCTCTATGACGGTTGTCCGGTTGGTCGGGGGCATCCAAATCTGGTTCATACTGTCGTCATTGAATACGGATATCAGGACCTGGCATAGATGATTGTCAGAAACGGAAGCTCGCAATCGCTATGAAGGACAATAGACATACCGTTGCTCTGCCGAACAATTTGAGCTTTTCTCTCGCGCTCATTTTGCGAATATCTGCAACATGAACCTCGGCGATATCAGTCAATTCACTGAGCGCCCGGATCAAATTGTCGTGATGATTCTTTAACAGGCGTCGGCCTTCCATCTGTTCGCCAAAGTCAGGGGAACCGACTCCTTCGCCAGAAACCCATGACTGCTGACCTGATGATCCATATACACGATGACTGGTTTCTCGGCACGTTCCACTACCACTCCGATGCTTTCCAGGAACGACGCTCGCAAAGAGGCCATCATGTCTTCATGCGGAGTCACGGACCTTGCGATAGCCGCAGACATCTGGGAGTGGACAGCGCCCGGTCAGCTTTGTCCTTTGCAGCTAACGTTGAGGGGTCATGTTACCTTTCCGACTTCATCGATCTCGCCTTTATGGGAATGCGCAGCCACTGTGAATGCAGATATATCGAGCGAGGCAATGAGAAGAGCCCGACGTGAAACCAGAGACATCTCGACTCACTGCGATCGACGATAACAGCTCGTTCAAAGAGGAATGCTTCTCCGCTCTGCGCTCGTGCCATCCACGATCCACTCTCCTCCATAGCCGCGTGAGGAGCAGCATGAATGAGAAACCAAGCGTCTACGCGATACAAATCAGCCAGCCGGTGGTGCAGGCTCCTCTGAATGCGATCGATTACTTACTTTTGCCCTCGGGGTCCTGCCACGTTCCAGCTCTTCCGCATTTTGGAAAAAGGTATCGAGCAGGTAGGGAGGTACCGCCTGCAATCTCCCTCGACCCTTTGCGAATGACGTTGTGTGTCTCCATCCAATCGCGCAATGCTGTTAGCGAGGGAGAGGACGCCACTGCTTTCCATGCTCCCAGAAATGCTTCTCCGATGAAGTTTGCGGGGTAAATCATATAGCCCTCCGGTCCAGGAGGGTCATTGAAGATGATCTGCAAGCGGTTTGCTGTGTCCATTGACGGCTTTGACTGTTCAACTCCTGCACTCACTGTCGTCCCGGGCAGTACAATTCCAGAAGATCCAAATTCCTGCAATGCGTGAAAGCCATTCAAAACGCGGAACTGCGGGTTTGCGCCAGACACTGCGCCTTCAGCCACACGGTGCATCGCCGTGTCATCGGAGACGGCGACATAGCGGCCTTGATGCGCATAGAGATTGTCGAATACCACGAATCCCGGAAAGTCTATGTGCCGGTTTGAGTCGGTGATTTCGCTTGGTGAGCGTATGTGCAACTTTACTCACTCTTGACGACAACAGAGGTGGGTACCTGTTTACCCCATTCTAGCCGACTCCTTTTCCCAGGACCAAAGACTTCTCGAGCGCTCGAAGCTGATTCGCTTCGTGAGGTCATACTGAGCCATGATCTGCCGGAAGGTTGGCATGAAGATGGTGGTTGAGAGGAGAAGATGTTGGATAGGAGATAAATGGCGGAGAGTAAAAGTGCCGCATAGGCGAACGTGTTTCGTTTCTTGAGCCGAGGCATGCTGGGTAGGCGAGATAGCTGACGAGATGTTATGGCCCTGGATGTATCATGTGCATGTAGACAGTCGATTCTTTATGATAGCAATCTGTTCTAGGGAAAGGCTCTAGCACCATGTAGAACCGGTCGCGCTACTCGACATACTGGGTAATCCGGTCAGGAATGCGTTCCAGGGACAGGTGCGCGAGAGGGCGCCGACGACGACAGGTGTTGGACCTTTTTTATGCAGGTATTGTCTAGTTTGTGCTGTCTCAACGTCTTGGCCTCGACCCCGACAAGAACGCTGGCCTCCCTGGTCAATCATGTCTCACTTGAAGTGACTGTGCTTGCGCTAGATTCTGAACTTCAGATTCGTCACGCAGCCAAGGGGAGGCGCTAGAGGGGTCATTGCGGCTCTTTGGGGCTATCTTCCCGCCTTCCCTACTCCGTAGCTGCCTTTGTCATCTCTTCCTGCTTCAGCCATCATGGTCATGATCATTTGGCAACTGCCCTTTCTCGCATTATAGACGCAATTCATCTCGACATTGATTACTCGTAGGATAAACCCGGCCAGACAATCAAAGCCACCTTACCAGCCAGCACCTTACCTCTCAGTAGTCAGCGTTCACCATGGCAGTGCTCACTGAAAAGGAGAAGCTCCAACGTCAGATCGCCCAACTCTCAGGTATATATACGATTTTTTCCTCATCCGACCTGATTATCTGTCCTGATGCATTGTCATATCACTCTTAGCTAAAATCACTCAAGCGTCAACTTCCTCGTCCAAGGGATACCATAACTCGAATCGTGCACCCCGACAAGCTTCTTCTTGGTCAGCGTACAAATCGAACGTTCAATACACTGCAGCAAAGCCAGCTGGAAACAGAAATCGCAGCCTTGTGCTTGACAACAGGAAGAAGAAGAGCAATGCTCATACGGCACTGCCATCCAGTGCATCTACGCCTACACAGCCTGCAGCACGTCTGGACGAAGCGGCGACAACGCCAGCAGCGTCAGTCAATCCCACTCCGATCACGACTCCAATATTCACCTCGGCCGTACCGAATCAGACGGTCCTAGCAGAATCTGCTGCGAAGCCGAACTATGTGCACCATACAACGAAGAAGGGGAATATGAGTCTCGTGAAGCCCGAGATATATGGCAAATTGTCAGTACCCAGATTGCGCGTCCACTTCACGTCTGATCGTCGCACCTTGATAGCGAGAAAGCTCGTCTGACACGTACAACAAAGTCCAAAGACAACGCAGCTGGGAAACGTAGCGGTGAATCCGCTCTCAACCCGAAACGAACTTATGCAGCCAATCTAAACGGCGGCTCAAATCTCGTCAGGAAACGCAACTTTGCGTCTCAGCTGTCAAGCGCCAACGGCGGGACGAGCGTAGCCAAGCGGGTTGTGATCGATGGAGCCACATTCGAGTTTGCAGAGGACGGTAATCTGAAGCGAGTTGACGGTCAGTATCTAGTTAGGCGCACTTGCCGAACAACAGCCCAAGATGATGCTCTGGACTTTAGATGCGTCAACAAAACAGAGAAAGAAAAAGTTGGACAACCGGGAAGGATCTCAAGGGTATGTAGATATCGGAATCAGTCGTCGGCCACGCCTTTTCGCCATCGACCCCCTCGTTATCAAGCATTGTTTCGGGATTAGACCAGCCTTCAAACGAAGAGGGGAAGCTGATCTCCGCACGACTTCATTCTTGCTTTGCATGTGGACCTGATTGGCCCATCTCTGCCCGTCCACTCCTGTCCTGTTCAATTGGGTCATGCTCTCTCCATGGTATGTACGTGCCGTCATTTTGCTTGGCAAACAGAAAAAAGAAAGCCAAGCAAGCGATCGAAATGCACTGCCGTTTCTTCACCAAAACGGGTAAGTATCTTCGACTGAACGCATATCGTTGACTGACAGATGAGCCGTCGGACTCTACTTCTTGGAAAACTCCGAAGGCACGTGTCTCCGTGCCAATCGTTGCCCCTACATCCATGACGCACAGCGGATTGCCATCTGCTCTCGATTCCTGCGCAACAAGTGTCCTCTTACAGCGGAAATGTGTCCCATCTCTCACAAACCTTCGGCGCACAACACACCATCATGTGCACACTTCCAGCGCAATGGCTTCTGTCGGGACGATGATGCTTGTCTGTACCCACATGTCAAGGTGGCGGACGATGCGCCTGTCTGTGTCGCCTTTTCAACAGAAGGCTGGTGTGACAAGGGCGAAAATTGCCAGGAACGTCATGCATGGGAGTGCCGAGAATACAGCGAGAAGGGAGTATGCAGCCGCGGCGCAAAGTGTGGTCTCGCTCACATCTTGAAAGCCAAGGCTGTACAAGTTTCTGCCGAAACCTCTTCATCCACCCATCCCGTTGGCGACCTGCAAACACAGCCGGACGATGTTGAACCGGCATTGCCTGGAATTCCGCTCATGCCAGAAAAGACGATTGAGGCCGAGCAACGACTTGCGCAGGAGAAAGTTCTGCACGAGGCTTCGACCGGGAGCTCAACTGCCAATGACTTTGAACGACAAGAAGACTTTATCCAATTCGCTAATCTGGACGATTTGGATCTCGTCGAAAGCGGCGACGACGATATGAAAGGGGGAAGTAGCGATGCCTTTGAAGAAGACGACACCGGAAGGAGCGATGAGGGCGAAGAATCCGATGAGAGGATTAAGTATGAATATGACGACCGTTCTGATGGGGCACAAAGTGGCGACGATGATGAAGCCGAAGCGCTCATGATTGTCGACTAGGTAACGATTCCTACACTGGTCGTACCGGTAATGAACTGCTTGCGTGCGCCGTTCTCTCTTCTTTGATTCGCAAGCGCGTTCTTGGATCAGCTAGCCGCAGCATGCCTTATTGTAATTCGATACGCTTTCATGACATAACATGTTATTTTCCACTACCATTCCATTTCACTGACCTCCAAGAGAGGTCCCGCGCATGGTCAATCGGCCATGCAGGTGCATGGCGCATGATGCTATCACAGCCCGCAGAGATAAACGCCGGATCCAAACGGCTACCAGATGATTGATTTCCAACGTTTCGACTATTTGACGGAGTTGACGGAGGATGATCAGGGCGATTGCGGGATATATATCCACGTCGTCTCACACAGCTCCTCACATTCGCCCTGTCCTCGGATCGTCTCTATACTCGATTGCACCCAGGCAGCGATCAAAATGTTGACCGCTAGACTCAACACCGTCAACAACGTCAAGGCAGCGTTCGGGCCGATATCTCGCCGACCAGCCGTCGTGACTACCGTTTCGGGCTCTGTCGCTCAGATTTTTCGCTCCTATGCTTCTACAGGTATCACGGTAAGTTTGTTAGCATATAGGAATGCTCAAGGGCTGCGTTCATGATCTCCTCTCTTCCCCTGCATGCAATGTTCGAAATCTTGTTGACTTCATCTAACAGGAACCTCTAAAACGCACTCCGCTGTATGACTTTCACATCAAGCATGGTGGTAAAATGGTACCGTTCGCAGGATGGAGCATGCCGTTGAGCTATGGAGATGTAGGGCAGGGTGAGTAACCCAACTGATCCTCGGGAATGTATCATTGATTTTTGGAGGCAGTGGCATCTCACAATCACGTCCGCTCGTCGGCCGGACTCTTCGATGTTTCGCATATGATTCAGCAGACTTTCCGCGGCCCGTCTGCTCAAGCTTTCCTGTCATATCTCTGCCCGACTTCTTTGGCCAGCCTTCAGCCTTACACTTCCAGTCTATCCGTTTTGCTCAACGAATCTGGCGGAATCATTGACGATATGATTGTAACAAAGCACGCAAACGACAACGAATTCTACGTGGTGACGAATGCAGGTCGGGCAAAGGAAGACGGCGAGTGGTTTTTGATGCAGTTGCGCGAGTGGAACGCGACAGAAGGCAAGGGAAAGGAAGTAGAATGGAACAAGCTCGAGGGGTACGGTCTGGTCGCGCTACAAGGTAAGTCGCCGATCTCGGGATTCTTGCACGACCACTCATTTCGGTACGCAGGTCCCAAGGCAGGAGAAGTCTTGCAGAGCCTCACGTCCTACGACGTGCCCTCACTCAAGTTTGGACAAGCCGCCTACATGGATATTCAGGGAGCGAAATGCCACGTCGCTCGAGGCGGATACACCGGCGAGGACGGTTTTGAGGTATGTTTTCCCATCTGCTCTCCGACATGTACAATGCTCAAGCACATACCATATCAGATCTCCTTGCCGCCTGATGCTGCCTCTACCATCACTGAAACAATCGCTTCCAGCCCTTGTGTGCAGCTGACAGGCCTGGGCGCGCGAGATTCGCTCCGTCTCGAGGCTGGAATGTGTCTTTACGGCAACGATCTCGATGAAAGCATCTCACCCGTCGAGGCTGGATTGGCTTGGGTTGTCGGTAAGTCATGTGAAACGTGTGTGCTTTGGGCAGATCGCTAATCGCTGCATGTCGCTCCATCAGGCAAAGACAGGAGAGCTGCAGGCGACTTCATTGGGTCATCACGCGTTCTGCGAGAGCTCAAGGAAGGGCCTGCAAGGCGAAGAGTCGGACTGGAGGTTTTGGGCTCACCCGCTCGACAGGGCGCGGAAATCTTTACTGATGACGGCCTGACCCAAATCGGTGAGCAATGGGCGGGTGGTCTCGTTGCTGAGGCTAGTCGACTGACGCATGTTATATACGCTACGTAGGTGTTGTTACATCTGGCATTCCGTCCCCTACCCTCGGCACCAACATTGCCATGGGATACGTCCAGAATGGTTACCACAAGAAGAACACGCAGCTCAAAGTCAAAGTGAGGAGAAATATGCGGGATGCCACAGTAAAGGGCATGCCTTTCGTTCCGGCCAAATACTACCGATGATGGAAGTCCGGAGGGGGTTCAAGGGGAAACAGGAAAGCACAATGGTTGTATGCAGTATCAAATCGCAAAAAGCATGCATAGACGACGCTGTGCCTCTTTGGCCGTCGGCCGGTGTCCAGCGCAGCAGCGACTACCACCAGATCCAGGCAGTCCTTCTGGTGAGACTGGAATGTATCAGCCCAATGGCCCCAACATTGACTTGGACGCGATTGGGCTACTGATGTGCTGCTAAAGTAGCGAGTTGAGACGGTTGCGAAGATGCCATTGCTATCTGCTACACTTGGTCCAACGTCTGTGTGCTCGCTAGCGCGTGACGAGAAGGCGGCCGACACGTGGCTTGACTCCGCGTAGATGCTCCTTGAACCGTCGCTACAAAACAAATAACAGAGACTGAACCATCGATACTACTCAGCTTACTACTCCTCAACTATAATCTGCGGTTTCTTGGCATCGCCCCGCCTGCTAGCACCATCAATACTGCTCCCTACGCATGGCTTCAGTGCGATAAGGCAGCGTGAATCATCATGACCGTCGATTTCGAGGATCAGTCGGTACTGCTACGAAAGATCGAGCAACATGCGCTACGTGAGCAGAACTTGTCCAGCCTACCATCTCTGGAGCAAACTTCCGACAATGAGGGCAGTGATGATGAAGAGGAGAAGGCCCAATTTGAAGCTCTAAGGCGGAGAAATCGGGAAGCCAGGGAAAGGGAGGAACAAGACAAAGAAAACCGAGGTGATTTGGAGAATGACGTGAGTCCTCAGAGTCCTTATCCTAGCAACAGCCGCCTCATTCCTGCCAACTTCTCATAGGATATGGAGACCCCTGTTCCATCAAGGGTGTCAAAGCAGCCCATCTACAGTCGAGCTCAGAGATCTCAAGGCAGCACTACTCCACCTTTTCAGCCAACAAACCGTATCCTGGGTGCTGTCAGATCACCCTCCGCATCAACGGCGTCTTCGGATCAATTGCCTTCGTTGCCGAATGTATCTGGAGGCTCTACTGATGGCATTCCCGTGTCCTCCACGCCCGCGCCAAGCAGGACTGACCTTCGGGTCTCTCATACTGCCTCTACAGTAAAGCCCAGTGATCGTTCAACGCCGGAACCTTCGCACAAGCGCTTCGCAAAGACGCTTCATCACCGGCATGACATCAAGCGCGGCAGGATCTCTGTGGGCTCCTCGGCGAATGGCAGTTTCAGTATAGCTACAATCGGGCATGAGGAGGCGGAGCTCGGAGATGGCGACGATCAACATCCAGAATCGCAGACCGACAACAGCCTTGATCTCCCGAGACTGTCTGGTCAAGACCTACCCCAGGGGGTCGAATACCATGACTACGCCGTTCCGGTCAAGGGGGGAGACGATTCGCAGTCATTCTACGAGCCTACAGCGCGACGGATTCGAAATCCCGCACGACAATCTAGCGGTCTCAGGAACCAATATATGGAAGCTCCACGGGTCTCGGACGATCGGTACGACACGTCATTGGAAGATCAGATCAACTCAGAGTACTCTCACGGTAGCGAACGAGGGGAGAGCGAGAGAGGCCGTAACATGTCCGACATTACCGATGCGGAAGAAGCCAATCACTCCGCGGAAAGCGTGGTTGATATTGTGATTCAGATGCCTGATGAAACGTTGGATTCCGTAAGTCCTTTCAAGACACCCCCAGGCACCGCCATACTCACTTCTCCACCAGAACGGGTCGCCCGCCCCGAACTCAGTGGACTCGCGAGCTCAATATCGCTCGCAATCGCAACATCTGCACAGATCTGCCCTTCCTCGCTCCCCGCATCCTCGCGCCCTGAGAGCAGGCTTGAATGGGTATAACGAACGAGAACGTCTCATGTCCAATGAAGGTGATCGTTCTGGCCCTTCGGAGGTTGTTGGCTATAGCAACGTGGATGTTTACGGAGGAGCGGGGCGGGATCTGGCTACTTCAGCATCCGTCGAAATGGATCGGTCAGTCGAAAACGTGACGGAGGAAGACGAACATTCGGTTCCACCGAATGATAGTGCAACACCAGGAAAGGGGCCGTACTCGCCGTATCATTCGACCCTTTCGACTCCCGGCGTGGGCAGAAACGCTTCGCTAGCCGAGACTCCGTTGCAGGCAACACAACCACCTTCTTTCGACACCATGATCCGCGAAAGGTCTCTACGTGATATAACGCACAGCATACAGCATAGGCCCCACGACTCACCGGCTCCGAGTGAATACTATCTTGGCACTTCGCGAGCGGGTTCTTTAAAGACACCGAAACCTGGAGAGAAAACTCCCGCGAACTTTCTCCTATCAAGGTTGGAGTCGACTAGCAAGCCACTGCGATACAAGGCAATCCGAGGACGCATGTCCGCTGCTGGACCCGGAGATCTCGCGAGGAATAATCGCACTGATATGAGCCTGTTCGGTCAGTCCGTCGCCCAGATTCAAGGCGGTCTCAGAGAGGAAGAGTTCGATGTCGGTGAAATCTCCGGCGTTTCCCTCTCATCTTCGCTCGACTTGACGACTGATAAACGAATGTCAACGGCCCGCCGAGGACGCGGCAATATGTCGGTCCCGGAAATCAACTTTTCCGAAGGCGCTAAAGAGGACGGGGTGGATCCCTCGAATCTAGTCAAGGAAATGCGGCTGATCAACATCGGTCTTCAGCAAGAATACGAGATCGTAAATCAGGAGAAGGAGGACCTCCTTCTGTGGTGTAAATCCCGAGGCTATCAGCTACCCGAACACTTTGCCGAAGACAAACAGACGGCAACAGCCAATAACCTAAATTCACCGCGTACTCCGACAGCAAACCATGATTCCACCCTACAACGCCTTCGGCAGGCCGAAAAAGACTGTCAGCAGAAAGAAGTCGAACTCTCCCAGCTGCGGACAAAGGTCGAAACTCAGGCTGACTTGGAAGCCCAGCTTCAAAGCCTTGAGAAGGACGTACAGGCGAAAGCGGAGGCTGGCAAACGCGATGAGATCCAGATCAAAGAACTGCGAAGTCAACTGCAAGAACAGGACCAAACGGCCCATCGGGAAAAGGCTGAACGGGAAGCCGATCTTCGAGAGCTCAAGGAGATTATCAGAGTCCTAAAAGAGGAAAAAGAGCGCCTGGCCCTCGATCTAGCATCTGCAGATATCAACGAAGGACACCTCCAACTCCAAGAGGAGCTTGATGATCTCCGCAATGACCTACAAAAATCGAAGGAACAGCTGGAAGAATACGAAGACACCATTCGCGATTTGGAAGCAAAGCTTCAAGCAGCGCTTGACGAGAATGCGCGATTTGTTGGGGATGCTTTCCAGGAAGAAGATGCGGCCAAGAGCGCTATTATAGCACGGGATGGCCTGCAAAGCGACCTTGACCATCATCGCACCGAAAACGAGGCTCTGCATGAACAAGTCCGCACTCTAGAAGACGCGAATGCCTGTTTGCGAGCGAGTCTCAAGGAAAGTGAACGGCAATGCGAAGAAGCGGTCGAGGATCGACAACGCGCCTCTCAGCAGATTGACCGGCTATCCAAGGATATCGACAATCTCCTGTCTGAGAAGCAGATGATGCAAAAGGAGATTGAACAACTTCGCGAATCGGCGGAAGAGACAGCTGAGGATTTGCAGTATTCGGAGGAAAGGTACCTGCAGGAAGCACGGCGAGCGAGCGACTTACAAGGACAGCTGGATCTTCGTACCACGGCTTTGGAAGCCGCTCAAGGCGAAGTCGCAACTCTGAAGGAAGAAGCTGCTAACAATGGGGATGTCTCAGTGGGCGGAGATGTTACCAACCGTCTGACAGTAGAACTGGACCGAGCAGAGAGCACAATTGTGCATTTGCGCAAGCGACTCGAAGCTTGCGAAGAACAGCTGAAAATCGCGCAACACAAGTCCGGCGCTCAAGCGCGACAGATGGCTACCATTCGGCAGAAGGACATCAAAATCGAAACCTTGACGACCGAGAAGGCTGCATTGGTACAGCAAGTGCAGATGCTGACCGAACAACAAACCAACTTGAGCATCGCAAGGAGCCCGAAGACCCCTGTGCAGTCTATGAAGGGCTTGGCCTCTGGAACCCCCTTCAGTGCATTGCGCCCTATCAATCGGGTCTTGATGAATTTGAGAACGCCTCGAACGCCGGGGCAACTCTCTGACGTGGGTTGACTGTATCCTTTGTCTTATGTCGCCAGAACTGACGCATCGCCTTTCTCATCATAGATGACATGGTTAAGCAGCTCCTCTGTGGGTGGCGGAGCCGAGGAGATGATGATGGCCCAACTGCAGACCATGGAGGAAGAACTGAGGAGGGCGAACGAGCACATCGACAAGAACTTCAGTGAATTGGAAAGGCGTGGTGTGCTTGGTTGCTCATTGGCCGACGAGCTGGCGGAAGCTTATAGCCAGATTGCTGGTTTCAGGGAGGAACTTCAAGCATTACAGAATAGGCAGCAACGGGCTCTCGATCAGCTTGTCGAAACAGGATGTCCAGAGTGTCACTTCGTCTTCGATGCAACCGGGCCGATGCGTGCAGCTATGATAGAGGCGAATTCCAAGGCGTGGTGAGTTTGCAAACTACAAAAACGCAGACTCGCCCCCGCTGAACCCCTTGCCCCTCCTAAGGGAATTGGGCGTTTCGCCTTCACACCCGGATAGATCTCGACTCCGTCAGAGCCTTGCAAGCCTTAGAGAGCAGTTTGAGCGGTTACAGCAGGAACATGACAAGCATCGTAAACAACACGACGCAGAAACTGAAAGGTTGCGCAAAGAGGTGGACCTATTGGCAAACGAGAGGACGACAGCGGCGGAGGTGCATCGAAAGACCGTCTTGCAACTCGAACAGGAGCATGTCGAGCAAATTAGGCGTCTCCGGAGTGAGAAGGAAGAACTGGACGAGGATAAGCATCAACTCCAGCTGGTACGAAGCATATCAGTATTCGCCATGATAGTCGCTGACGAAACCTTTCCCCCTAGCGTCTGGCTGAAGGCCAGAAGGAGCTGGAATTCAATACAGCGAAAAGCAAGACACTTCAACGTGGCTTAGATGCAGCCAACCTACGTGTGCATGGGTTGAAGTCTGAAGGAGGCGAACTCCGTGCCGAGAACCAGAGTCTGACCACGGTAGGCAAAGATGGATTCCCGGTAGTGACCTAGTCCTAAACGATCGGCCACTCTACAGGAATTATCGGCGCTGAAGCAGCGTGTGGGGATAGCTGAGAAAGCCGTCAAAGGTAAGCGATTCTAGTCATCGAGATATGTTAAGACTCCTGATGCAGTCTGCCCTGTCCATAGAATCTCAGTGCCTGAGATTGGAGATACAAAGCCTTCAGGTTCAGTATGAGGCCTCGCGAGACGCGATATCGCGAAGCGAACAGGTAAGTCCATCGTCTCCCACGTCGCACGTATGCTCCGAGCTGAATGATCCGACATCAGAGCCGCAATCGACTACAGGAGCAGCTGGTGGTTTTGCAAGACCGTTTAGTCTCCGCCGACGAGAAATTGGCGGAGGATGCCAAGTCACACAAGACTCTGTTGAAACAGCTGGAAAATCTTGAAGCTGGTATACAACATCATCGACAAGAAGCCGAGGAATTTTATCAGGCGCTGAGAACAGTGCAGAATCAGCATGGTCAAGACAAGGAGCAAGACACGAAAGCGAGGAATCTGGTGCAACTTCACGACCAGGCGATGCAAACGATTGCAAGACTGCAGAAGCAGCTGGCAGACGTAGAGGACCGTTTGGCTCAAGGCACGGCTGTTCGGCAGGCGTCTCCAGGGTACGTCTATTCCCGGAACGCGGATGTCGGGTGTCCATTGACTTTGTGACATCTTAGGAACTCGCCATGCGAAGAGCAGAATGGACTGCATGCTCGACTGGTCGCTGACCGCAAAATCCTGACGGGGCAAATTCGATATCTTCACGCGCTGTATGCTCGCGAGAATACATTCCGGGATGGATTACTGTTACAAAAACAGTATTTGTTGAGATTACTAGGGAAATTCACACAAACGTAAGTACCGACTCACACATCACGCAGCGCCGAAGTCTTATGCATATGCTCGATCAGTGAAAAGGAAACCTTGGCCTTGATCGCTTCCATGGGATATCCGCCGTTAGGAAGAAAGCCCAATAATCGTTACACATTCAAGAGCGTCGCCATGGCGGTCAGGTTTACAATTAAGTTGAGGTGAGTCTTCTTTCAGACATGACACGTGGCGTGGTGGCTCAAACAATATTCCGGAACAGAGCTTCACATGACCGATGGCAACAGGTCCTGCAGAAACGTCCAGAACGGCAACAAAGTACCTCTTGAAAGCACGCCTTGTATGATGCATATATGTATATGGAATTGTAGAATGAGTCTGCTAAGAGATGTGCCTTGATTATGGCATCTCGGTGATGTAGCGAAGGCATCACCTATTGCATGCTGGTCCCGCATTCGACGATGGTCGCTCCTTATTCAACTCCCACCTACAAGTCGGACCCGAAGTCACCGTAAACAAGAGCAGTGAAAGCCTCTACGTTATGCGATCCTGTCAATTGCTGGTGAAGAGGGAGATATTGAGCTAAAGTGGGCTTTACGAGCGCGCTCATGAACTCACATCGATTGCCTCATCTGGCATGGCCTGCCATACGCCCTTGCTCCACCTCGTCAACGTTGGCAAGCACTGCACAAGCTTCTTGGAATGAAGCTCCACAACCGTGGCATGCGGCAACTGTAATTCGTTTCGACCGAGTGGCTCCTGATTGTATATCTCGCTTGCGACTCGTGAAAGTAGCGCTCCCTGGAGTATTAGAATACTGTGGGAGAAGACGTAGATGAAATCGATCGAGGTGAGATGAGATGCTGTCTCGTCGAGTAACTCGGTCAAAATTGGGGTGTATGGAGGCGAGGCGAAGGGGCATGTCGATTCGGTAGGGTATCGCGCCAACAAAGCCTCAAATTCGGCTTGACTGGGAGGCGGTAGCAGTATGTGCAGTAATCTGGGCAAGAGGCAGTGTCAATCCCAGGTGGATCAAAGATGACTATCAAACCCACTTCGAACTGCTAAGGCTCTCGTCCATCTTCCTCCGAATGTTGGTCAGTGTATCATTCCAGTCATCAAGCGTCATTTCTTTCTTTAACGGAAGTCTGGATTGGGAAGGTCAGCATTGCTTGAGGTGAGAGGTTACGAGTGCCGGACTTACGCCTGGCATGTGGCCTCGACAGCCATGGCTGCGGTCTCTTCCAAGATACGCCAACCAACATGTAGGAACCACCAACTCATGCACAAGAAGAGGCGCTGCGTTTCCGAATCTAACCGAGCATGCAGAGGCTCTCTGGCTGAAGTCTGTTCCGCCTGTGAATCTGTGGGGACAGTCTGACCGACGAAACTTGAAGTGATTCCTGACCAAATGCTTCTAAGAACCCCGGTCGAGTCGGCGCTGGAATCCCTGCATTCATCTGCTACATCCTGAAGACCCATCTCGCTCAAAGAGAAGTATGACCAGGGTCGAACGACGGCCTCTTTCGCTTTCATCAGCCGTCCTAATGAGGACGGCGATGGACTGATGGCATCGGCAATGGTGGAAACGTCGTCGTCTTCGTTGTCTTCATTTTCCGTCATTGAGGGCACCCCATGATGCTCCGCTGCAAGTGTGCGAAGGAGGTGAAGGCGCGAAAGAAGCGTGAGCTGAGAGGTTGTTTGCAAGACCAATAATGGGAGAAGGTACATCGTCGCCATAGTCCTGGTGATGGCTGAGACAGAGCATAGGCATTTCTTCAATTTCAGGAATCGCCAATTGTCTCCAAGGCTGACTTACATTGCACCTTGATTTCGTTCCACAGCTGAGCTTTTGTCCGCTTGGGCTCCATGGCAGGGGGCTCTGCCTCTGGCACATCTGAAGGACCCTGGGTCTGCGCGCCTCCCGACTGTCCCTGAATAGAGGAAGACTCTTCCACCTTGAATGGCGGAGCTGCCGCTTGCCCAGCGGACGGCCGCTCGATCCGAACAGGTCGCCTAAATGGACTAACACTGGGTGACCCAGGTGGTGAATGCAGATATGGTGGAGATGACCCAGCATCTGATGATTGATCCGTGAATGAGGGGTTGGACCCTGAGATTGAGATCGAAGAAGGTGGAGCAGGTGAAGAGACTGAGTGCTCGCCATGTCCTGGTGGATCGAGCGATCTTTGTTGAGCAGGAATGGATGGGGAGGCGTTCGAGTCCTGGTTCGGCAGTCGCGCAGTTGAACGCGATGGCGATGTTTCCGGAAGGCTGATAGACTGGGAACGAGTGGATGCCGTGTCCTGTAAAGAGTATGATTCAATGAAGGATTTGAAACCGCCTCTTTCTTTTCCACTCACTCCGTCTTCGCCGGCCGATGTTGCGCCCATATCGCTCATGTCACTCTCGACAGGTGCTTGAGGCAGCGTAGAGCTGAACTCCTGTACCCAACTAGAATTGTCTTGGGTTTGCTGCAAGCCAGTCTGTATTCCTAAGCCTTGGACGCCGTCATCCGCTTTGTCTTCGGGCAATTTGTCTGCCTCGCGTTCGCAATCGTGGGACGATAATATAGCACTGCTCTCCAGGCTCTTCGAGTTGGTGTCTGATCCCGAACTTGCCGCCCAGCTCGCCATCCCGCTGTCCGTCATCCGCGGGACTTTGGATGTCCCTGCGGCAGTCGCTGCAGCCACACCTTTGAGCTCTTCGGTAAGTTGTTCCACATCGAGGTGGGAACTGAGTTGCACCGAAAGCATTGGCAAGAGCGCGTATACGGTGAACGATATGTTGCTCAATGTCGCCTGGAAATGTGTTTTAACACTGACAGGACGCCAGTTTCTATCAGCGCCCCAAAGAACCAAGTCTGCGTGGTGACATACCGATCATTCCGTCTCCGTTCGTTTGCAGAGCGCAAGGCATTCTCCTTGATTTTTAGACCTGCATACCCAACTATGATCCAGATCGAAGCTCCGAGCCCGAGCAAGAAAGTAACGGTTGACGTCGAAGGAAGCCTGAATATCCGGGATAGCGCGCGGGTCGCACGATCCGCAACGATACGGCGGTATCGCAACTTTGTCGTTCGCGCGGGCATCGTCAGGCGGATATCTTGACGAAAATCCTGGTGCTCTGGGTCCGCGGTATGCAGCAGACTTTGAATCATGTATGCCAAGTATGCCAACGTCGAGCGAGATCTCATCGCATGTCCGACGTTCTCGCTCTCGAACACCGGTTATTCCTGACCCGGGTGCCTCCACCACAAAAGGCATCAGATTACCTTCAGATTCGACCAGTCATTCCTTATGTATGTGCCTCATCCTGAAACTGATATGAGGCATAGCCTCCCCTCTACACTGGACAAATCGACTGATACAACGAGACACATCGACGCTTATCGCCTATCCTTTCTCTTCTTTGACTGGTCTTTGTCCGCGCCCTCCGCCCTGATCCTCTTCTTGTCCTTTCGTCCCATTCTCAGCCTTTCAAGCGCCTGGTAAATAGGGCTCTTCTTCTCGGCCTCGTTCCAGTTGCTTGCATCGAAGTAAGCGGGGGCGTACTCGAGCAGCCATTCTCCCCGGACGTCGGTGACCGTCCGGATGAACTAGATTAGAATGCGCCTTAATGAACGTGAACTGAATCCGGAGCGCACGCATCTACTTACGTTACCCGTCGTCAACACGAATTCGTTGTAAATTACCCATTCCGGTGACGTATCAAGACCCGTCGATCGATGCAGACGGACAATCTGTGCACAGCGCAGAATTCAGCATGATTCCTCGATCATAGCTTTGTTCCGATATGCTCACCTGGTTGTCCTTGACCGTTGTGTACGAGCCCTTCTCTCCTGAACGATGTGCGACTTGCATGAAGAATCCGCATGTCAATGCCTTTCGGATGTTCACCCAATAGTTCTTGTCCTCCCATGCTGTCGAGCACAAGTCCAAGTCGAATTCTGGAGATACGAAGTGTTTAGTGGGAGCCGATACTGAAGCGATCTAGCAAGCGCGACTCACTCTCCATATGTCTTCGGAGTTGCATCCTGACATTATCGGCCTGTTGCAACGATCGAGCCGACAAGTAATTGTTGTATGCCCAGTTCTTGTCGCCTTCGTTCTGCTTGAAGGCGTGATATACGTTGAGAAGGGTGAGATGGTCGCCGTCCGGATGCGTGAACTGAGCTTTCGCTTGGTCGGCTTCCCTTCGCGCGTTGTTGGGCCGAACAAAGACGTTGGGTACAGACAGCATCGCCGTCAAGCTTAGAATCTCGTTACTGCACCCGAACTCCGGACTGCAGATCAACATTTTCGCGAGTTGTGGGTCGAGCGGGAATTCTGCCATGATTTTACCAAGAGGCGTAAGGTTGCCCTCGTCGTCGAGTGCAGCGAGATAGTTGAGGAGTTCGAGTGCTCGCATAATCGTCTCCGGTGCTGGAGCATCCATGTAATCGAAATGTACGAGATCCTTGATACCGAGCTTGAGCAATTCCAGAACGGTATTGGCCAAATTGCTTCGCAGGATTTCCGGATGCGTCTGCTCTTCCAATTCCCGAACAAAGTCCTTCTCGGTGTATAGACGGAAACATTTCCCTGGCCGCGTTCGACCGGCTCGACCGGCTCTTTGCTGGGCGCTTGCTTTGGAGATAGGACTAACCAGAAGCGATTCAACACGGATTCGAGGATTGTAGACCTTCTGCTTGAAGAACCCGGGATCGACGACGTAAACGATACCGTCAATTGTAAGTGATGTTTCGGCGATGTTGGTGGAGACGACGACCTTTCGACCAGGTGGCCCGTTGGGATCCCTGTTCTCCGGTGCGTTGTCGAAAATACGCTGTTGCTGCTGTGGTGGCAGTGATGAATATAGTGGCACGACCAGTAAAGGTCCCGCCAAACCGTTTGAGGCCAGCTCATCACCTTCCGCCTTGATCCGCCGACATGCGTCTTCGATTTCCTCTTCACCCGTCAAGAAGAGCAGCACATCGCCCTTGTCTTCTGCTTGGTGGATCATCAATACGGTCCTGATGGCGGCCTCGACGTAGTTTGTTTCCGGTTCTTGCGTGTAGAAAGTCTCAACGGGGAAGGTTCGACCTGAAACCCTGACCACGGGCGCCCTGCCAGACGGAGTACCGTCTCCGAAGTATTTGGCGAACTTGTCGATATCAAGGGTAGCAGACATGACGATGATCTTCAAATCCGGACGGTTCTTCGCAATCTGGTGGAAACAGTGATATTTCAGTCAAAGGAAATTGAGGACCGTTTGAGATGGGTGGGGGCTCACATCTTTGAGGAGACCCATCAGAATATCCGTCGCTAATGTCCTTTCATGTGCCTCGTCCAGAATGATTGTCGAATACCTCTCCAGCTTGGGATCGTTCATCGCTTCTCGGAGAAGCATACCGTCCGTCATGTACTTGAGCATAGTAGTCCCGGGTTCCGTCATATCCTCAAATCGGATAGAGTAACCGACTTCCTTTCCAAGTTGCACTAAAGGATGTTAACGAGTCAGCAGTCCAGACGCTTGGAAGCATAAATTTGTGCTTACCATCCATTTCGTCCGCTACACGCTTAGCTACTGACATCGCAGCCACTCGTCTCGGTTGCGTACACGCAACCATCCTTCCCTTCAAGTTTGGCAGATCGGAATAGCATACAAATTGCGGGATTCTAAGGATGAAGAGGTAAGAATACGCATTATGACTACTTTGTGCAAGGCGGAAACATACTGCGTTGTTTTACCTGAACCGGTCTGGCCCTCCATCACGACGATCTGGTTCTTTTCAAAAACATCGTAGAACTCCTTCATCTTTTGGTACACAGGAAGCTGTTTTCGCCCTTGCAGGATCTTCTTGTAGTTGGCTGAAAAGGGTGTTGTACCGTCTCCCTTGAAAGGGTTAATTTCGCCGTCCATGATCGCCTGTGCTTGTTCAAGCGTGACCTTTCCCGGGACGAGACCCTCGAGAGGATGAGCTGAGCCATTGCGCTTGGATGACTGGCCGTTGTTCAGATGAGCCCTATAAGATAAGGTCAGCTTATCTTGCAACGACAATAGCAAAGCGATCGTGGCCAGACTCACAAGTAAGGATTTGAGCCATTGGTAGCCATTTTGACTGCGTGTGGTGAGACGATAAAGTTCTAGCAATTGGTTCTCCGCGGTCAAAGGCAGTTGCAGACCTGTCAAGATCGATAGCAGAGTCCGGCGATCCGTACTTTCGCCTCAATCATCTACTGCACAAGGAGAGGTTGGCGAGACATCAGAAAGTGATCGCGCCTCAAAATCTCCTGAGTGGATAATCAGACCCGGAGCCGTTTACCATTAGGTAACAAAGAAGTGAAACACATATTATTTACTTTGTGATCATCACGGCAGTACAGTACTCTAGCTCTAGATCTATCCCTTCAGAAGTCATAACCAACTGGTCTATCGTTATGCATGAGTGACTAGATGAGCTCCTGATTTGACACCTTGGTGGTAGAGACACCCTGCTCATAACTGAGATATTCGCCATCCTCAGCGTGACTCGACGCCTTTGACCAACACCGGCAGTACCCAGTACTTCATTTCGTCTGGACGCCTTGTTCGATAATCGACGATCCGGCAAAGACAAGATGTTCAGCTCGACGGGAATTAATCTGCAAGACTTGCTTCAAAAGCATGGAATGCTAGTGCTAGACGATGAAGATGAGGAGATGACCTCATTGGTCGAATACGGATATGAAGCGGAAGATCCACCCAGACCTCCAACGGAGATCATGCCTGAGTTGGCGGATTCGGGGTGGATTCAGCGAGAACGGGCGATGGGCAAGGTGAGTCAGGTCGGATCAAAAGAAACTCGCGACACCTGAAGTCTCCATCCCAGGCATACAGCACCGTGGCTGCATACCTGTCACCGCGGAATATCCGTATTTCGGGAAAACAGAAAGCCCGTGCGCAAAATCTTCCTTGTCACCTCATCAGCCTGGCGTTTGGCTGATTGACCCGTCACAGCCAATTCGGAGGTTACTGATGCATTAAGAACTTGCGTCCTGCATCCCGGAGCGGATCAAATCGCCTCGCTCCTGGCGGATTTCTTGCGTGAGCATTACTTGTCTATTCCAAGGTCCATAGCTTACAGTGACCGCGATACCCTCAAATACAGAAGAGGTATCGGCGATGTTTCATCTCGTCATTAAGGACATCGAACAGCACTTCGCGACCGTCGAAGTAAGTCATGCGTTCCCATCTTGAGAACGCGAGGAGAATCCTCGAGCTGAGCCTGTATTTGTGCAGTCCGAGTCGAGCGATCCTGAGCCTTATAACGTGGCTCGAATGATGAGCAACCTTTTCGACACGCTGATCCTGTGGCAGAGCGGCTGGAATCGACCTTTGAAGCATATTGACCTTCTGTAAGCCAACCGCCATTCGCTGTATATCTAGCAATCTCAAATGAGGCCTTTTTTAGCTTGATCCACCAAAAGGAGAATTTCGCTCAGCAGGCGGGAAGACCTATCCCGTCGCATCACCTCTGCAACAGCTATATCGGCCATTTCCAAGGACTTCTGCATAGCTATACCCGATCCTCAGAGTTTCATCGCTATCTTAATATATACTTTCGCTCGACTCTACCCCCCTTGGAAAAGGTCAAATATGGTTCAGCTGATCGGCAGCCGGATAGTGGCAAGCTGCACCTGGCGATTCTGAGCCCTCACAAGGAATTGCATCGTCTGGGATACTTGCCTAAATATTCAAGCATGTTGGTGGATTTGGCGTATGAACGGATAGAGCGACTGGTGAAGGGCGAAACAGATCTTGAAGAAGTTGTTGGAATGGATGAGGAACAGGAAGAAGAGGAGACGAGCTCGTGGTCCCGTCCTATGTTGGCTACCCTGCGCAAGGAGGTTCAGCGCCAGGTCGTTACTTGGCTGTACACATATATCAACGGTCAGTCAAATCGACCGTACCGCGTGTTCCGCTGTCTTGACAGCTTCATTCTGGACCAGCGGGCAACGAGAGAGATTACCAGCGAAAGGCGAATATCGACGCGCGAATAGAGTATGCTCTGCAATGGGCCCTCTTTGAACACAGGTAAATGCCTATCTTGCCTCCGAAAGCCGGTCCCGCTAATGCACAAGTGCATCGTTTAATCAGAGTCAAAGAGCTATTTTCAATCATTGTCGACTTTCCGGAGTCTCGGCCAGGACTGGAGGACATACGAGTACGATTTTTCTCTAGGAATGCGGCTTTGACTTCGCTGATGTGACTGGTCAGGACTGCTCTGCTATCCATAAACCGATCAAACGCGCTAGGATGATAGAGGAAATGGGCTCATCGTGAGTCAAACGTCGGACAGCCACCGTGTCCCAGCCTAATCGTGCAATCTGCCCATTAAGAATTCGCAAGCGATTACTGCATCCGGGCGCGGAGACTCGAGACATCATTACCCACTATGTGTCGACTATCCGAGCGGTCAAAATCATCGACTCGTCGGGAATACTGCTGTATGCCATTACCGGTCCCATTCAGGAGTATCTCAAGTCCGTGTTGTCGATTCGTCTATGCGTATCTCTGAACTGACCAGACGCTCTTCGTAGGAAGAGAAAGGATACGATTAGCTGTATCGTCAGTATGCTGGTCGACGGTAACGACCTAATTGAAGCCGGAGAAGATCAACCGGACAAAATCAAGCCCATCCAGGTAAACCACGAACAAGCGGAAGACTGGTCAAATCCCAATTGGGACCCGGAACCCATCGACGCCGCTCCAGGTAAGGCCATGTTGCCAGTTCTCTTTCGGCTTTGACACTAAGTCTGAGCCTTGTCAACCCATAGAATTCAAAAGTCAAAAGGCAAGCGACATCATAAGTACTTTGGTTGGCATGTACGATTCCCGCGAGATCATCGTTATCGAGCTTCAGCAATGGCTCGCGAAACGTCTACTTGTGGCACAAGACTACGACATTGACGCGGAGGTGAGCGACTCGCGTCCTTATGCATCCAATTTGACTGAATTTCACCTTCATTTGCAGATCATGGAGATTGAAAAGCTCAAGCTTCGATTTGGCGATGCGGCACTTCATGTCTGTGACATCATGTTGAAGGATCTTTCTGACTCAAAAAGGACGAACAACAGAGTCCAGTCGGATGAGACTGTTAGTCCAGTATTCACTATCGCAAATCTCGCTGACACTTTGGGCTTGCAGTTGCCGGTCAAACCCAAGATTCTTTCGCACCTGTACTGGCCAGCTATCAAGGAACCGAAGTTTCGACTGCCGAAGAAGCTGCAAAAGTATGTCTGGCAGCTTCCCACACCTCACTCTCGCTAATCCTTCCTCGGTGGTCAGAATACAGAATCGATACGGCGACGCATATCACAGATTCAGGCAGGATAAGAAGCTCAAATTCTATCATCAAGGGACAGTTGCAATCGAGGTGCAATTGCAAGATCGGCGTCTTAATCTCGAGGTCACCTTACTTCAGGCTGCTGTGCTCGAGGCATTTGCGAAGCGTGGTTAGTAAAGTTGATCTCTGACTTGCAGGTCAAGACAGGTGCTGATACTGATCTTCAAGATCGGATGACCTTGGCAACTTTAACGAGGCGGTTGCGACACAATGATCAGGCTCAGGTGCAGCACGGAGTAGACTACTGGATCAACAACGGTATCTTGCACAGCGACCCAGATGGTTCGATCGTTCTGCTGGAAGTGTCACCAGATGGCGAAAATGAGCAGAATGCAGGAGGAAGCATGCGTATGTTTATATTTCTGATACTCACAGTACTCTAACCGAAGTTCACATATCGCTGTATGCAAAACCAGCCGTCGGAGACGCGATTGAACTGGAAAGCGTGGAGGATATTCAGCACGATCTTCATGAGAAACATTGGCCCGTGAGTCTCTCGTGCTATGCTTGTATGCTGAACTGAATCCGAGCTGTCTGTTACGATGCGAATGCAGGAAATACAAGGTGCGCGGCGACGTTACCCTACCTCAGCATGGATACTGACCACGATCCCCCCGCCTATGCCTCCTCAGGTCTTCTCGCCGCCAGATACGATCTCACGACAGACGAGATCCACGCTGCTTTATCCCGCCTGCCTTCGTATACCGAGTCCAGAAACAATCTCGAGCGTTTTCTTGGCGTTGTCACGAGGAATGGACTGGTGGAGTGTGTTGGTCTTGATCGATGGAGGTTGGCGGAACAGCTCGAGTGAACATCTGCATGCACTGTATACGAAGGATTGAAACTTAAACTTCGACAGAACTAGTCCTATCTACGAATACGCTCTCCAGTACGACACTCGTCTCTTATTGAAGCGGAAGAGCTCATTGAAACCCATCTGCGTGAACATCAGCCAGAATCTGCAAGAGACTGCAGCAGACCAGGCAGCGTACTCTGCAGCAACCGCTCGCACGAAGTACTTATACGACGCATGCGCAGCGCTAATGTACAGTATATATGACGAATGTCGGATGCTAAACAGCGTGAAACATGAACGTCGCTCGCTGCTGTATGTGCTTCAAGGGGCATCAATCGGTTGATGATCTGATGAGTCCGTCGTTCTCGTCCTTTGGGTACTCTTTGGCAAAGCCAGAGTGGCGATTGACACGTCTACTACATCATAAGTATTCCCGGCCCTTGACCACATCATGAACATCGGACAGACCACTCTCGCAGGCAGTAAGTGTCTTTACATTCCTGTTTCCAAGCCACTTCGTTGATCCCATCATTCCGGCATCAGTGAATCCAATGGCCACCCTGCCAACGGTCGAGCCAAGTGACCTCAAATTTGCAGAGACGCAAAGCGTGAATCTCAACTGGGAAATGTCTGGTTTGAAGGAGCTGTTTAACAACAGTAGAGGAGATACCAAGTCGTAAGTTTACATTAGATGTCGGGTGGGGTCTCAGCATCTTCGGACTGACGCAAGATGACGGTTGTCAGGAAGTGCCTCAAGAGCGCAGTCTTTGGTGACCCCGACAATCTCTGGGAGGTCATCTTGTGGGTGGAAGAGACGGGAGATGGGGAATCAATAACTACTGACACCTATTCGTTCCCATGAATAGCTATCCAAATTGTAAACACACATCATCCTAGGCAACCCCTCTTTGCTGATTCTCACTCTACCGAAAGCCGGAAGTCCAAACACATCCTTGACCAATCCGCCACCCGGACAGCCTAACAACGGTCTCGGCGAATACTCCAGCTTCTACTTGAGTGCGGTAGCGACGGACGAGGAGAAGGCGCATGGAATAAAGGGGAAATGGCAGCGAAAGGGATTATTTGCTTTTAGATTCGAGGTGAAGACGTGAGCGCCTGAGATTGCAACAAAGGCCGACGGTGCTGATTTCGCATCACTGCATGCACGTGTCCAGTAAGGGTACTCCGGCACATATTGTGAGTTATGGACGATCGCCTTGCCCTCCTATACTGATCTTTCGAACTTCAGCTGACCGCCAAGGAAGCGGCGAATCACGTCTTCAGCTCCAAGACTGTCAACTGGGGATGGCAAAGGTAAGGCAAGCAGGGCTTTCAAGCAGCCGATGCTGACTCCCGTCATTGTCTCATCTCTAGCTTCGCTCGGCGAGACACCTTGTACTACTCAGCACCAGCCGTTCGAGATGCGGACGCCTTCATCATCACTTGCACGGTCTCATCGAATCCTTGCCCTCCGGCGGGGGCATGGCTGAACTTGTACAGCGCCTTGCCCAGCAACGCTTCGCCCGTCACCAATTCCCTTCCAGCCCAAAGTGCTCGCTGGACAGGTTCGGAAGGCGGGTGGAAAGGTGTAGGAGGCGGAAATGGAGCCATGGCTGGTACTCGGAAACTTGTACCCAAAACCCTGATCGACTCGTTTGCGAGCTTGTTTGACGACGAAACCTATTCCGACGTGGAATTCTGGCTGCCATCGAGAGGTCATCGGTCCAGAAAGGCCCGGAACAAGCATACACCCATGGAAGATGGCCGGCATGAAATTGGCCATGAGCCGACTACCACAAACATGACCACGACCACCGCAGCGCAGCATGTCAGTCCTCCCGTTGCAAGCACGTCACCTTCAACAAGTCTTTCCAACGACGCCGAACTATTGAGGGAAAGTCCGGAGAAACAATCCGTACGACCGGCAGATGCAGCAGAAATGACGCAATCAAGTACGAATTCAGCGCCATCTTTCACAACTCCTCACTCTCATTACCGAAAGATTTGGGCGAACAAGAAGATCCTGATGCGAGGCGAATTCTTCAAGGATCTATTATCTGGCACATTCCCCGAAGGCAATGATCCGCCGGTAAGCAAGCTAGAGGGTGACGACTTCAACCTTTCTCAGCTTCCTGTAATATAGTCACGACCTGATACTCCTGGACCGGATTCCGACTTATACGGGTGGGATGATTCCGACATTGACGAAGAGATGCGTTCCGATGATGAAGACTGGCCTGCTACCCGGAATCCATCGAACAAAGTCACCTGCAACACAGGGCCGGCGAAAACGAAGATCGTTATCAGAGACGCCGCCTACACTTCCTGGCAAGCCCTGATCTTCTACCTCTATTCCAATGAAATCGTTTTCGCACCTCTAGCTTCAAGCTTCATAGCTGTCGAGCGTGAGTCTGACGACCACCTTAGACGTGGTACAGCTTCCGGTCCGGTCAGTCGTAATCGTACAGCATCTGGACCGGATCGCGGGGGTTTGGGCAGAACGGAATGGATCGAAACGTGGATGACAGAGAGGGCAGGGAGCGACGAATGGCCTGGAAACGCTCCAAGACCTTGTAGTGCTAAGGCGATCTTCCGTCTCGCAGACGTGAGTATCCAATCATCGTTGTCTACAGTGTGGGTCGACTGACGCTTGGTGCGTCCTAGAAACTCGACTTGCCCTCGTTGCGACAACGAGCTTTCCAGCATATCGTTTCTCAATTGACGCCACAGAACATCCCGTATGAGGTATTTTCTCAGTTTAGCGCAACGTACGAGGAGGTCCGCAAGGTAGGCACTGATGCCCTCTCGGGTTTGCATTGCGCCGCTCGTTTACGATGTCTTTTGGATGTAGGTAGAGATTGCGTACCTGTTGAAGCACTGGAATGAGATTAAGAATTCCACAACCATGCGAAACATCTGGATCGATCTTCGACAGGGTAGGCACCAAGGTTTCGAGGAAGTCTGGCCTTACATCGTCGCGAATCTGGAGTATGTGCCATTCGAGTCTGCGGCGGACAACATGGACCTCGACGGGAACCCCGAGTAGGCTCTGACAACTCGCAATCGACTTCATCTGCACACATTTGGGAGCTGGATCTAACCTATAGCTTTCAGTTTAAATTGTCAACAATATTGTATTGGATCTAGCCAGACTCAATCTGAAGTATAGCGACTTGTGTTGTACATGAATTGATGTCGGCGCAAAGGCTTTTCATCCGTCCTCAGCCTTATTTGCGACATATTTACAAGTGCGTTCTTCACAATTGTTTGACTTGAATGGCTCGTGCATTCGGCACTCTGGCCACAATGTACATGCGTTCCTCTGCTTTCCAACACGCAAGTCCCCATTAATAGTAATCCGCGCTTCAGCTCGCTGCAAGCGAATCTTCGCAGGAAGCGTTACATCTTGATCACTGCAGGAAGAGACAAGATATTGAGTTGAAGTCAGTCGACCCGCCGGGTTACTCTAGATTGCCCATGACTTACGATCTTCTTCTCGAAACGTGACACGCAGCCCGGCCCTGGGCGTCCCGATGTTCTCTTCGTATGAGTTGCTTGAGTGCGACGGAGACATCGAAGCGACTGAAGCCAGAAGCTGGTTCAGCTTTTCGCCACCGACGAAAGTGTGGATATCCCAGGTGTCTCCCGGTACTCTTGCGCCACATGCTTCGACGTGACTCCCGATGTAGCGAAATCCCATCTTCACGAGATAGCTCGAGATGTCTGAGGGGTAGATCCAGATTGTGCGATAGCCGGGTAGCGAGACTAGGTCCGGATCCCGGTCTATAGGGGCTCGATCTCGTGCGACTCGCAGATGAGTTGGATGCGCCGATGGCGGAGGATAAAGCGGTGGTTGCTGTGCCAACCGTTCCCGAAGCAACGCCGCTGAAGGCAGTATCCTGAAGTGATCCTCGTTGGGCTTGAGCTGGCGTGTGTTCAGAACTTGTGACAGATCCGCCACGAGTTCATGCTTGCTTGTCGGAATGTGCTGAATAACGAACGGACACGCATCCATTCCAGGAGTTGTGAGGGGCGGAAAGAGGTACTGGAGCACGGACGGGGGAGCTGCGACCTCGAAGGAGGGGCAACCGTCGGCGCGCAATTTGACGAAGAGTCGGAGTAGTGTGCTGGACATCTTGTCTTGCGAGTCTGGCGATCTTTCGGAGTTCGGTTGATGAGGAATCACTATCGGCGAAAGTCGAGGACAAGGGCGTGCTGACATGGTAGATATATATCGGGCTTGGAGCAGGCGCCGACGCTTGGTTGCCAGGTATCCCCTTTATCTCTCTGACTGACATGCATCGATGTCGGAAGACAGGACAGGTCATCGAACGTAATCCCCATTTGACGCTGTGCCTACACCGCGGATCAGCTAATCGACAACAATTCGGGGAGCCTTTGGCAGATAAGTGACTCCTTTCCGCCGGGTGATCTCCCCCTGCCTTGTTCCTTGACCCTTCTCCGTCAAAGAGGGCGGGCATTTCGGGTCGGCTAAATCGAGTATTGATGGAAGGCAAAATCGCGTTCCATCACGTCTTCATCAGTCGCGCGTGAGCAACGAGGTAGTAGGAACATCCTTAATAGAAAGCGAAGGGTGATGCTCTTTGAGAGATGTAACGGCTTCAACGCGTATCACATCAACGGTGCCGAGAGTGAGTCCAGATGGTCACCGATTCAACTGACACCTCACACTTCGATACAGCGGGTCACCGCTTTTGCGCTCACTTGTGATGCAAGTCGCCGCGCTGCCCTCATTGTCCCTTGGACACGTATATCGCTGATTTGCATGTCCATTGAGACCTGGACCGACTGCAAATCTACGAGAGGTCCATGCTAATGTTCCTGTTCATCTCTTCCCCCTTTGCATCTGCAGCTGGAGCGACTCCGTTGCTATGTATTTCCTGTTGTAATGAGGTCAGTCGGGCAGCCATCTCGGCACATTTTCTGGAGAAAAGGGAAGCGAAGAAAGCCATCAGTGATGAGCTTACAAGCACGCCCATAAAATGACACTCACTCGCGCAATAGTCTCGTCTGCTCTTTCCGGCGATCAATTTGTCGTCTTATGGTCAGCTCCAGAGTAAGTCGTGCCTGTTTGAGCAGGGCAGGTACCCTAATCAGCTCATGGGCGTGAAGAAGCTGACGATATTCATAGACTTACCTGTGTTTCCCGGAGACCGTTGGCAATCGTCAACATCGTGGCCGCCAGGTTGGACATGTGCTGCACGTACTATCGACAGACAAACATGGACATCGGCAAATACACTGGGAGATGAATGTCCGGAACCGACTTACATGTTCCCCTTCATGCGGTATTCCAAAATGCTGTTCGAGAATATACGTGGGTCTCACGCTCTTCGTGTACGCTTCGAGAAGTTTGAGCTTTGTGTGAATTATAGAACGCAAGAGCAGGTGCATGTATTGTTTGTCTGACACTGAAGCATAAGAGGAAAAGCTGTAAGCGCCTAGCCCAAGATTAAGAGGGCTTGCAACATACATTCGACATCTTTTGGTCTGAAATTTGGAATACCGAGGTCTTCTGCCGTCAATGCTTTTGGTCTCCTCTGATATCACCAGCAATGGGGATAAGCACGGGTGTGATCAGGACGCAGACATAGCACTTACCTGATATACACGCCCGAATGCGGTCCAAGAGCCCTCTCGTTTGATCCAGTCTATTCGTGGCGGCTGGAAGATGGCCAAGTCCTCGACTTCGGCTCGCTCCAGCGACCGTCCAACTGGTTCCTGGTCAACATGCATTTCGAATCCGCCTGCATCAGGGGCATCTTCGACAGCTTTCTCTTTTCCTTTTCCCGAAACGGTATCCTTCGCGCCATCGGTTCGAGTGCGCAGATACCTCTTCCACCGTTCCGGCGTGAACTCGACATAGTAGGACGGAGGAACCGGGAAACGCCTATTGGCTAGCACAGTAATGTTTGTTGTTTGCGGGTCCGACGGCCTGGGCTGAGATGGGCCGGCATCAGCGATCCCTGGTGTCTCGAAAGAGTCCATTGCGCCTCTGATGCGGTAGTAGGCAGTGCAACATGGTGAACAGGAGCAACGGAATCATCAACTGAAACATCAAGTGATCACGGTCAGAGAGCTTCGGACTTGCTCTCTTTCCATGTCCGTTTGCGGGGAACCACGATCCGCGCCGAGTTGGCTGATGCTTATGCGGCGAGATTACTTGTGAAGAACTGCGCAATGCTCTGCTGCCATATGCCATACGCGACTAGGCAGAACATACAACGAAGTTCCTACAGCCCGTCGAGATATATCAAGTATCAGCATCGACTTCGCGATTCCCACCAGCTTGAACGTCAGACTTCATGCAGTCAGACACGAATGAACGCCTTAATCTTCAAGACTTTGCACCAGAGATCCTCGAACACATCTTCACTTTTGTCGGAATTGCCGATGCCTCTGGTGTAGCAACCTGCGCAGCCGCATGTCGCCTGTTCCGGGATATCATCTATCAGGTGGGTCAACGTCACATGTCTCCCAGCTGCCAACCGAACATTGAGGCCAAGTGTTGAAAGATGACGTCAGCTAATCCGCCTCTTCCCTCTCAGAACCCGGACAAGGCCTTATGGCGCGAGATACATCAAGGCTTGTACGATGATCCTGCCACCGGAGCCTACATCTTGCCTCAGTGTGTTCCAGATGTCGACTGGCAAGCGGAGGTCACCGACCGCTATCGAGTGCAGCAGATCTGCAAGGATTCGTATACCGCCCCAACGGTGAGTCCTCATTCCACTTGTCCTTCACTGATGTACAAATGTCTGGCTAAGGATATCACTGCCGCCGACATCGACTTGGCTTCCAAAACGCTCCTGACGATGTGGTTCGAGGTTGCACCGGACGAGACTGCCCGAAATGCCCAAGAGCTCCAGCGGGCTCTTGCTTCATCAGCATTCTGGGAAATATATCTACGGTATATGCAGACGCGTAGTCGACGTCCTGCTCGGCATGCTTCGACTTCGACCCAGGAGATCCCTCAGCTGTCCGACGAAACGCTCAATCGCATCGCGCAGCTTAATCTTTTGCACGGTTGGAATACGCCCGAAGCTGAACGTCGCATGCTAGATCGGGCCAAAGTACGACACGGAGGTGGCCCAGAAAGCGCAGCGGTGCAGATGGCACGCAGCGATTATCGCCAGATCATGGGTCAGCATCGGAAGACTGTATACAACGCCGGCAATTTCGACGACTGGAACGACTGGGGGCCGTTCAATGACGACGGAAACGTGGATTGGTCAATGATAGACTCGATCGCAAGTCTGATGCAGCTCAACGTCAATGAAGCCCGAGAACACAGCTATGCGGAGCTTCCTGGATTGCTTGGATGGGCTTCGAGCGATAGTTGGCGTCTTGCCAAGATCCCAACCGAATTGGGTGTACGAGGATGCGTTGGCAAGCCGCTGACAGGCCTAAGCGAAACAGAACTCCTTGATTGGGCCGATATCACAGGGACATGGCGAGGGACATATGCATTCATGGAGTGAGTCCGCCTTGAGCCTATGCTCCACATTCTGCTGACTAACCTCGATGTAGCTATCAAGACTGGGTTCGGTACAATTTCCAGCCGATGACGGTCAACATCGAGCAATACAGCGAAGCCGTGGGCAATTACATGACGATGCAATTGCAATGCGGTCGAAAGCCCAACTCACTGCCCGAGAGGGATGACGTTGTCAGTCCACTCCCGCATTCGGGTCTATTGCCGGTGCTTCATTTCCACGGCGTGAATCATTATGCCGCACATCAACGCATTACCTCCGAAATTCGAGGAAGCGCCTGCCTGACAAACGACAACCCACCGCAGGTCCGCTGGACTTGGGTCGTCGGGATGGCAGGCGAAGACCGATGGCGCTTGACGGGCATTCAGGTCGGCGGGAGGGGCAGTAAACGCGGAATCGTTGGGATCTGGAGTGCCGTGCAAAGGGAACAGCTTTCCCCGAACGGGCCATTCTGGTATTTCCCGGGACACTTGCCGGCTCCTCGACCTGAAGACGCAATCCGCCAGTTTGATAGAGAAATGAGGGATGAGGTCGCCAGAATGGCTTTTGCAGCCGGTGATATGGGCAACAGCGATGAAGAAGACGGCGAAGCCTCTGACATGAGCGGGTAGTGTAGGCCGCTGTCGATGACGATGTACGTATCAAGTTTAGCGATGAAGTGAAGCTTATGATGAGCTAAGCGTTGTATGTGAGCTTCCCTCCTGTATCATGAAATGACCTTATGTACGCGACTATGACAGTCTCCCGACATGGGCGGATATCACCTCGCCGTCTCTCTTCTGAGAATCACTGTTGAAGGTGTGCAGCGTATTTACATTTGAGGACTAAGTGCAATGCCGATCGGGCCGCATCATCACCGAAACGCACCTCTTGGGGGATCCACGAACCATGTAGTGGCTGACCTTTCTTAACTATTCGACATACATTCAAGGAAAAGAGATGCGGTATATAGAAGCGGCCTCTGATCGAGAATGTGTCCAGTCGGCACCCTTATGCTCACGCCGAGCGTTTCGAGGAGCCCGGAGTACGCTCAGAACTGGGTTGTATGCTGGCAGTACCGTATGTTGAGCGATATCAGCCTCCCATAAGCCGTCGTCCTAAGCTGAATACCTCAAGCAACGCGGATCGGTGCAACAGCGGTGCAAACGGGCGGAAGGTAAGTTGGATATCCTGTTCAACTACCAAGTGATCGATAGCAGACAAGACACCGATGTGAAAGGCATCAAGGGCCGTGATGCTTATACAGACTTGAGGGCGAAGGCAGTTCCCCCTTTCAAGAGAAAAGAGTAATGCCTCACGTCGTGATATGGCTGGAAATGCATCCTTAAAGCTCATTTGCTATCGATCCGTCAGATGCGGCTGGAGCGCTTCATCGGCCTTAGTAGTAATCAGCTTGCGTTTGCTCAGTAGACCTAGCGGAATTCAACCGCGATTGCAGATAATGGCCACACGCCGCCGACAGGAGGCGAAAGAGACGGACGCCGCCTCCTGCCGGTCTGCCTATCTATCTTTCCTTCGTGCCCTAGACCATCAACGACTTCAGGAACAGAGCCGCGACTGAGTCGCTTCGACCTCTAGATAGCCGTGTTGCGGCTCGCTGGTGTGTTGCTGCGGCATGCACGGTTTCGACGCTAGAATCTGTCAATCTGGCAATCGGACGGACGACCGGGGAAGCTAACAGCATCGCAGACTATGTACTGGCTCGAATCGCGCCCATGTGGCTGCAATAATAGCGTGCGGGTGGTCCAGTCGAACCGAGTCAACTTTTGATCAATGACATCGCCGTTTGGTACGTGTATAACGGAATACCATTGGCTTTATCATTGGAAGCGGCACAGCGCACGGTCAGAAGACAAATCCACCAGCTGAACGGATTGTTGATTGACGATGCGATCTGAACGTATTCTACTGGTCGTAGTGGCAAAAGATGAACCAAAGCAAAAATGTATCTCCAAGGGGAGTCGAACCCCTGCCGATCGCAAGTTAAACCGTTGAGGCGATGGCAAGCGACCATGATACCGTTTCACCATAGAGATGTGAGATGAACGCCAAGCCGTCAGAGGGATTATATTTAAAGCTAAATGGTCTTGACGGGGCGATCGCTGCCTACCTCTTTACCTCCACTTGACGTGTGATGCTCAACTCATATGTATAGGGTTCCGTTACCGTCCTCGGGCTGAGTGTCAAAAACATCCTTCGCTAGGGCCCTGTGACGATAGACCTTTTGTGGGTCTGGCGAAACGACGGACCGATAGTCGGCTCACGACATGCTTGATCGCCGGCACTGATCATGGGCACTGCACAATCCATTCTGACACCGTCGGATAGGGTGAGTGCAAGGCGGAAAGGAATAACCTCTGATTGTAATTCCATCATCTGCCATCTCGCCAGGACACCGTACTACAAGCACCGCCAGGATATGTCACGCCGAAATGGCCCGGCCTCTATACGCCTACCTGGAGCGTGCGTCGTTCCAATGGAAACGGTACTGATGTGCTTCCCGGAAACTATCTGTTTGAAGCGATCGGTGAGTCTCTTGGTCCTTGAGGGTGGACGAGTTTCCACTAACTCTTCGCGCGACATAGACATATGGGAATATACCTTATACTGGCATCTGGTCTTCCATTCGTTGATCTTCGGCTTGCCCGCCTTATGGTTCACGATAGTAACACTGTTTTCGCCAACGTCATCCCTATCGCTGCGGGTCAGATCCAAGAAAAGAGACTTGGATGCCCAATCCGTGGAGATGATTACGATTCAACCCTCAAAGGAGCAGCGAGTCGAACGGCCGGTGTTGGCAGGCAGCCGTCCAGAAGAGAAACCCTCCCGAAATGGCGTTGTCGGCATCACATCGACCGGTGAAACCATACAGCTTAGCTCGGTCCAGACAAACATGACGGATTTTCCCTCGGACTCCGGCGAAGACGAGCTCCTGAGCCGTACAGAAGCGTCGTCCAGAGCTTCGACACCACCATCCGCAAATCAGAATGGGGCACGTCCTCGAAAATCTGCCCCCTTATATCTTGCCTTCCTCCCATTCATATTCTTGGCATTATGGGGCATGGCCAGTGCTCTGATCATGTCCACAATCATTGGTTTCGTGCTGGCAGCCGTTTATAATACTACAGGATTCGAGATGGCAACGTGAGTAATCTTGGTGGGAGCGAGGAACCGCTTATCGATTGTCTTCGTTTAGTTGGGTACCATTTCTGTGGGGATGCATTGAAGCTTCCATTGTCGTGATAACGTACGTTCTGCAAAGCTGTCCCCTGGACGACTCCGACCGAATTTCTCTCGCTCAGATCCTGGTCGACCTTTACGACCATTCTGTGAGCGGTGTCAAGTTCCTTAGCATATCCGGTTGTATATACCATGCAGTAGAGCAGATCACAAACTTATAGTTGCATATACTAGTTTCGAAATATATGCCGAGAAAGATGAAGGCCTTGAAAACCTGATTTTACTTCAGCCTCATGCCGACGCAGACGCTGTCGCGTCGTGCACGGGGAGTGGACGAGATGGCTCGACGGTTTGCTCGCCCTCTTCTTCTTCCTCTTCCTCCTCCTCCTCCTCCTCCTCATCCTCATCCTCCTCATCCTCTTCATCTTCGTCTCCCATGCTCTCCTTCAGCATTTCCAAGATCTCATGAGCTTCGCTTAACTGAGCGACCAGAATGGCCTGTCCTTCCGGAATGGAACCGTCTTCTGACAAGAATTTACCATCCTTGCGCAACGAGTCGATTTGATGCAGCGCCAAATGATACTAGAAGAACACACACTGAGCTGGGGGACAAACGAAGATTCAGTGTTCTGCTTACCGGATAAAGATCTCGGGCGCTGAATGGGCCACCGTATTTAAGGACCTCATTCAGACATTTCTTGACGGTGGACAGCTTGTTCGCCTTCAATGGTGGGGAGATTAGAGAGGTACCGGGACATACACCAATTCAGGGCGAACGTACGATCGGCATCAACTCCTCTGAGATCGGCTCGGACTCGGCGATGAGACGGTAAATCAAACCGTGACAACGACGCAAGAGGTATAGCAGTACCTATTTTCCAAATCTTATTAGCGACTGAAGGCGGTGCACAGTCAAAAGACTCACGTATTGTCCTTCTGCCTGAAGGATCGCAGAGTAGTCCCTTAGCTAGTGCTGCTTGACGTCATTGATCACGACGCACCTTGTTACCCTCGGCATCCACAAAGCTGCCGTCTACTCGCATCTGATCGATCTCACGGAGAGACTGCGCATAACTGCTCTTCCGGATCAGTATGGACCTTGGAAAAAACGGGGTTTGTGGCTTACTTGTATAGATCCGTTTCTCGCAGTGTCCAACGATGTGTCAACTCTGAGCAGGAGCCTTTATCAGTGACCTCGTCGTGCTAATTACCGAATGACACTCACGCAACCTTTCCAATTGAGCACGCATCTCCGTGAGTCGTTCCCAGATCGGACGCAATGGAGTTGCCACCTTCTCTTCTCCTTCCCGCGCACGAATGTCCTGGCAAATCTCGAAACATTGCTCTAACAGACCGACCAAAATGGCCTGACCAGTCGGGACGGAACTGCCTCCTGGACCCAAAAACTTTCCGTCCACTCGTGAAGTGTCGATTCTTCGGAGTTCTTCAACAAGCGGCTTGATCTCGCCTTTGGACGGCTTGAGCTTCGCGGCAATGGCAACGAGTTGACGTCGGATCGAGACCAGTCGCTGATGCAGAGGGACCAATTCGACCGAGAGCACGGATAAAGACTTGAGCAATGTCTGCAACAAGCGTTCTATCGTAATCCGTGTATTAGCTTTGTGCCAAATATCTTTAGAGTACACAATCTTACCGCTGTCATCGAGCTTTCGCATCATCAACTTGACTATCGCAGGCGGATGCCTTCCCTCCTCTTTGTCCTTTTTGATGATTTGCTTCAACACTTGCAACCTTTGCGCGAATGGCTGAAGGTCTGCCTGCGTGTAAATACCCGACTGGTTCATGTGGTCCAATAATTGCTAAAAGCTCTGGATCAGTAACACTGGCACAAGAAGCCTAATATTTGACGTACCCTCATACTGGCGATCTGACAATATGTGCCCGGGCTTTCCTTGGTCTTTCCGATTGTCAAGAAAAACAGGCTCAACAGGTTGAAGACGTCGTTCAAGACTTGATCTACCCTGTTGGTCTCGGAAGGTGGTTTGACCTCGACCTGTGACATGTGTTGGCTCGGCATGGCTTTCGAGAGAGAAGGATCGACGTCGACGTCAACATCAACACCCGGCGACGAAGCCGTCGGCCTGGCTGCGAGTCCCTCTCCTTGATTCGAAGTCGGCTGGGGCGAAAGTGCCGGCGTCGAGGCGGTCGGTGTGCCGAAACCGGTGTCGTATCCCTCGCGGGAATGAAATGCTTCCAGCTGGGCACTCCTTTCCTCCGCCGGCGTGGAAAGTACCGACGCTACTCTGGACGAGACCGCCGAAGCGGATTCCGAGACCAATTCCTCCTCTTCCTCCTCATCCTCGGCCACAGGCGATGCCGTCATATCTCTTCCCGAAGCTGTGTTGCTCTGACTGTTAGCTCGAGCAGTCGCAGTTGAAGTGGTGGACAAGGTGGATAATCGGCGACTGAGCTTATCCGCGTCCTCCGCATCCGCACTCCTGCCTTGGTCATCTGCACTCCTCGTTCGCATCCTCCCGCCATTGCTATTCGTCTGTGAGCGAGGTAGGGCGCTCGATGATCCAGAGTTTTCGCTAGAGATTGCGGCAGAGGTACTGGTGATCATGCCTTCCTGGGTCTGGCGGTCCCGAATATCATTGAGTTTCGTGACTTCTCGAGCGACAGCGCTGTAGATGGACATAACATCTTTGGCGCGTACGAAGGTGGACGTATCCTACAGAGTATGATCAGCTACGAGCCTTCCTTGAACGCGGCAGTATGCTCACCTTCTTCAGTGCTGTGAGGCGATGCTTGATGCTGTACAGGTTGTCGTCAGTCCCGGACAAGTTGATCCCTTGCGCAGCACTCACTTGACCAAGGCTTCCAAAATTGGAAGCTCTTCCTGAGGCAGCATGGTGAATGGTAGGAGTCTTGTAGGCGAGTTTCAGGAGTGGTAGCGCTGCCATAGCCATGCGGACAGTGGAATAGATGAACCCTCACGACATCTGCCGAGCGGCAGTCATCGGGGGCGAGGCCTGAGACACGCAATCATGGTTGGGGCGCACTGCCGCGCCTCCACCCTCCGTGATCTCTCGGTTTCACTATCTTCTTGGATGTCGTTGCATTTCGCATCTATTTCACCGACGCTGCTCTGTTTGTAGAAGATGTTATGTCTGCTCGTTACTGGCCAATCAAGCAGTCCATTCTACCCGTCATACCGAATACTCCGGTGACAGCGCGTCTCAATCTCGACTGCTACCAGCTCAATCATCCAACTCGAGCGAGGCTTTTCGAGGATCAGCTCGAAAACGATAAGTCGGCGCCGGAGCCTGTCTTTGAGCAAGTCTTGTCTAGAAGGAAGGACCATACGATACCGACACTATGGTCGCTTTATCGTCCCCTGATACGCAACGCGCGTAAAGTGGATGATCTCTTGGCGAGTACCGGGACCTCGGCGAAAGGCGAAACCCCCGCACTACATCCAGCTGCCCCTCAGTCGAAGACGCACACTGCGTTGACCAGGTACGTTCGAAGGCATTGGAAGCGGCACTCGGGCATGCAAGGATTTAAGCGCGTCCGGGCCTGGTTGTCTGTGCAGTATGAGGTGAGTCTTATTCAGAATCAAGTCATGCTTATACTCAAGGTTTGACCTTACCCACAGCTATTGGATGAATTCACCAGAGCTCTTCAAGGCAATCATGACGCTGTGCAAAGGCTCACGGATAAGCGGCAAGCTCTGATAGCCCGGAATGCGGATCGCAAAGCCAAAAAACTGAAGCGTATCGTGAGTAATACCATGCCGCACTCATATCCTCCTATCATTGATCAGCGCCTTGAAGCAGAAGAGTCAAAGGTCGACGAACAACGTCTCACCGCAAGTACACCCTTCATTTCTCGCCCCGACGCTCTTCAATATCGCCCTCCCGCGGATGAAACCGCAGCCTCTCTCGCTCTCTATGATGATTGATGATCGCGTCAAGCGGAGAGACCATCGACGAGAAAGCCAGGAGCAACACCGACAATGGGCTCAGGATATGATTGCCGAAGAAGCCTTCTGGAAGAATCTCGGACTTGATCGTCTTTTGAGCGATTCCGCCGGGAACGGACGACGCCCTCAATCCCGGGGCACCTCAAGGACGGGTACGGACGAGGGGGATCTGTCCTTCACCGAAAGACATCGTCGACACGTCGACCTCATATCGACGTACTTTGAGCGGGACGCAGCCCGCGCGGGAACGTCTTACACGCCGGAGATGGTGTCCGCGGTTAAGATTGCGAGACGGCAACGAGAACAAGCTCGTCAACTTGCCGCAAGCAAGAAGAGGAATGCCGAGTTGATGGCACGGCAGCCACGGCAGCCATCGACGGGGACGGTGGTTTCGAGAGGAAAGAAAGACTCAGATCGCGCAGGGAAGACTGTGAGACCGAGTTAATAAGCATGGCAAAATGTCAAGGCCGTTAGAGCAGTGTCTTCGCTATGCTTGTCTATCACCATGAGCAATCGTACTCTTTGCCACCTTGACTGAGCGAATGTGGGATGACCAAGGATGGTACTATTGCGCTGCTCGTGTAAGATCTGATTTCAGTACTGCGTCATCGCATTGCACCTTCGCCTCGCGCTCGGCTGTGGTCTTAGGGCGCACCTCCCGGCTTTTGCTGGACGCATCTGCTTGCTAATTCCCGATGCATCGTGCGGGATCTCATATATGACGACTGTACAAGCTCATTCACTGCCGTCGCTATGGCCATCCTCCCCGCATCGAATGTTCCCCGTGCTTTCTGTCACAAGAAACTCCATTCCACGCACCTTAAATCGTACGACCTTGTTCAAGCAAGCTCGTCCCAACGCCAAAATAGGTTCCTCACTTTCTTCCACCTTTTCAACCTCATCTCCGGTCAACATGTCTGGCGCCAAGCAAGTCGTGCAGAAGGAGATCCAGGACAACTTTGTCATGGTCTTCTCCAAGAGCTACTGTCCCGTAAGCGTTCATTATCCACCCACAACCCACAGGATCGCTTACGATGTTTTCGCTTGCTTCCTTCAGTACTGCTCGGCCACCAAGAAGCTCTTTTCTGAACTCGAGAACAAGCTTGAGGACGGCAAGAAGTACAAGGTCATCGAGTAAGCGCAGTATTATGAAATCAACGGGCAGCTCCTGATCAACTCCTAAAGGCTGGACCAGATCGACGAGGGTTCCGATATCCAGGCCTACATTGCTCAGGAATACGGCCAGAGGACCGTTCCCCAGGTTTTCATTAACCAGGTAGGTTGATACCAAGCCGTGACGATCTCCAGTTGACGTTATCTCTCTCCTTGAAAATAGGAATTCATCGGCGGAAACTCCGACGTACAGGCGCTCAAGGGCGAGAAGCTCAATGAGAAGCTCAAGGCTCCGAAGAAGGTTTGAATCGCACAGCAACAACCGCATAGTCGGTTGTAGACGACGTCCTGTGATGAGTCTATCACAAGTATAGCATTGAGAGAGAATTGCATGCGCAGGAGACCGAATATTATGACCATCGTACGTTACAAGTAAGGCTTGTTTTCGCGCCCCGTTTGGCTACAATTTCTTCGTACAACGAGTAGCAGGCTTCAGTCGTTTTGAGGAATGATACAGTGATATTTCTGAGCTATAATGACGCGTCCGCCAACGATGCCAGAGGAGGTGGACATGCAAGTCTTACGGATACAAGGGGCGAGGTTATTGATTTTGACGCTCCGGTGTCTGCTTTGCTGGACTCAGCGCTCGTATCGGCCAGCCGATTCTGTCTAGTAACGCGACGTCGTTGCCGTCTTCCTTCCCATAGCCTCGACTGCGAGTTTCAAGGTGATCAGTCGACAGATTACAAGTCAAGGAGATATGCAGATTGGACTCACTTCCACTGCGACCAGCCTTGCCTCCTCGGTTTCTCTCTTTTTGCAGTTTTTCGTGCGCTATGCGTGCCTCGATATACAAGCGTTTCTTGAAGAAGACATTCGATGAGCGTTCAAAATGAGAGGACCTACGTGAAACTCACAGTGTAATCATGCAACTGCAAGGTGTACTTGACGAGGGGATCGTTCAAATACGAATCTTCGTCTTCTTCTTCTTGATCTACATTGTTGTCCGCTCGTGAGGCTGATCTGACTTTCAAATCTTCCAGTTGCTTCTCCATCGCCCCGAGATCGCCATCGCTTGCATCGCCATTCTTCTCGGCCGGCATATTTCCGCTGTGGCCCGAACTTTGCCTCTCTGTCCGCACACATACATTCCCTGTCCCTTCAGACTCCGCTGGCAACTCCCCTACTTCTGAATGATCGTCTGACGAGAACGATACCACGGAGTGTGTGGAGAGCGACGAGATGGATTTTCGCTGATCACGCAATGATTCTGAATCACGACCAGATGGTGACGGCGACGCGGACTCTTCCTGTGACGACTGATGCTCGACCGGACGAGGGGTTTGTAGGTCTCGCTCCTGATCGGCTCGACCTAGTTCTGCAAGCTGTGACATGCCCGATCGTCTCTACCTACAGCCTAGGGCGATGATTCGCAAGTTTCGGAAGACGGCAGGCAAGTGGTGACGTCGCGCACAAGGCTGTTCGTGGGCCACGCTTTTACGGCTTATTGAGTGATCCAGAAGCGAAGATGATTGAGGGCGTCCTCAATGGCTCTATGGTGATGTCGAATATGAAAGGCAGTTGTAATGAGCAGGAGGTCCTCGCTATGAGGTTGCCTCGATTGTAGATAGAGAATGTTGATGTCTGTGGACGAGAGACTGAGAAAGGCGGGGCGATGAGGCGATGAGCTGGCTGTCGCACGAGCAGGCGATGATGATGATGAGAATTGTCGACGACGCGTTTTGTCCATGCGAGTCATGTATGGCTGTATGGCAGGCTGGGGTACCGGGAGATCCGGGGCACTGGGAATCTAGGAAACATCCGGCCTCCTCTCGCCAGCTCTCTCGCCTCCCGGAGTTCCTTTCGGAGCGATGATGGTTCAGGGACTTTCGCGCGGCGGCAAATTCCGAAGTTATGACATCATCCTTGTCCGGTTCTTCGTGCATATCGAAGAGATGTTCCAATGATCCAGTGATGAGCTTCCCAATGTCCCTTTGGCCGCTCTTGTCAACGGCCGTAATAGACTGCTAAAGAAGTCCGCTCGCATTTGGTGGTCAGTCGATTAACGCTTAATGCGGCAGGCGAAACCCCGAAGAGCGTGTGAAGGGACAGGCAGCCGGACAGACCCATGTTATATGCAAAGCTTCAATGACCAGCAGTGAGCGGAATTGATCATTTTGGAGGCCTTGGATGAGCAGGAAGCCCCCTTACCCTAGTTGTGAAGTTCTGCTAATTAAATGTAAAATTCTTCTCGGAAAACAAGGATCTAGCAAGGGGAGAGACATTGAGAAGACACGAAATAACAAGAAGGCAATTCTTATCACCATAACTCATTGAGTGCGCCATGATTCCGCCAAATGAGGCGACTTCGACTGCCATTCCTCCTTTCCAAGGAGGCTATCCGGATGAGCTAAGGGTTTGTCACACCAGCTTTTCTGCAAGTGGTCAATCAGGAGAATGAATTTAGACGAACCGGAATGAGCAGCGCGATGTACCGGTCTACGGGATGTACTAGAGATCGATGGACAATCAGAAACGGGTACTAGTCAAGTGACCGCTGAGGATTCCAGCGGCTTCGTCCGACGTTGGATCAGGGAATGTCAACAGGATGGACATCCTTCGAAAAGAGCGGTGATGATCTTAGTCCTATCCAGCTGTATTGATAAGAGGCCCATGCTAAAGTCCAAAGAATGATACATGCATATGTTCCACTTTTCCCCTTCTCCTCACATATTTGGAATGTCATCACGCGTCTGCAAACACACAGCCATATTCAGTGATCTGCTGAGCGTGAGGCCTGCGAGTACTCACAATATGAAGTTCCAGAGATCACGAAGCTGAGATTCGATAATTGATCCTCGGTGAACTGGAGCTTATCCTCGTGCCAGGAATCTGTATGGGTTTGTCGGAAAGCAGCAGCGCACCTGAGGCGGGAAATCAGATGAATTTGCGTACCGACTCAGAGCCATCTGTGCTTACTTTCGGATGTCGGGACCGATTGGTGCTGGATCCGAAGCATGTCGTGTGAGGACGTCCCACAGGTCCGGAACAAAGCTCGGCACAGTATAAGGGAATGCTTGAATGCTGACATCACGGCGAGAGAATCATTGTATCAGCGCGATAGACGATGGTGCCGGTGAGGAGCGCTCACATCGCAATCAACCCCAGTACCGCCCCGTGCGTGTTGATAACTGCTCGGTTGAATTGCGGGGTGATGTTGCCAGAAGCGTCTCTCGCTCGAGGGATTTTGACAGACTTCAGTTGACGAAGGAAGCGTTCCTGTCATACGCAGCGTGTTCAGAATCGATTACTGACAGACAGCAGAATGCATTCACCTTCAAAACCTTGATGGAAGATCGCATCGAGCATTGAAGCACGCCGGATAGAACCCTGGGAAAAGGAGGGCTCAGGATTAAGTTCCTCTGCTGCGGAGTATAGTACTCACTCGCACGCAATCTGCCTGACCTCCAAATTCTCGTCATCGAGACAAAGGAAAAGAGCCTGCCGTATTTATGGTCAGCTGATTCCGCGGGTCTGATACCCCACAGGTGTATACTCACGTCCATTATCAAAGTGTTACTACTCTCGCCCAGCAAGGGCAGTTGTCGATAATGCAGGACAGCCAACAAAGGCAAGGTGTGAAGACGGATCCTCCACGAAGTGGTCGTCCGCAAAGTTGACAGAATGGAGTCAATCATCTGTTGTGCGACTCCCTCTGGGGGCGTGACCGCCGACAGCGTGACAGCGATGACAGTCGCAATGTTCGAGAGAGCGGGGTCATCCTTGAACTCCCGAATTTCGATCAATTCCTGCCTGTGATGCCAGAGCCTTCGTTAGTACAGTTGAGCGGGCCATCTTCAAGAACTCACAATAGGTCTGGCACGGCCCAGTCGAACACGCTTGACGCATGCAGGTCGTTCAGTCCGTACGCAAATCGCAGGACCGTAGAGGCCGCTTTGTCATATGTGGACTGGGAAGCCGTGGGCCCGGGGACTCTTTGCCTTCTCCATTCGGGCAACTTCGCAATCAACCCCCTGACGCGGTCGGTCATGGTGGAATGAGTGCCGATGACGTCGTTATCCGGATGGAGACGGCAGTCATTGAGGAATGCGCTAGGTGTAGCATAATTCGGGTGCCATCTGATATTTTCGATGTTGAGGAAGTTGTCGGCGACGTACCTGCGGATTTCCTGATACGGGTTGAGAATCAATTCCTCACGGAACGTCAGATCTATCAACTCGTCAGACCACGCATCGTATCGCCAACCACCTGTAGCGATCATTGCCGACAGGAAGCTGGAAATTTTCTCTTGCTCGAAAGCGGACCCGTTCACATAGTCGGCATTTTTCGCCTTCTCCAATATCCAATCAAGCAGTGGGCGGACTCTTCGGACATCGCGACGGTCGAAAGATCGTTCCCAGAACTCCAGCCAGCTGTCGATACTATCTTGTTTGATGTTCTTGAAGATGATATCCAGGGTTGGGATCAACCAGGACCATAGCTTGACTCGAGATTCCGTCGGCCAATAGACAAAGGCGCTTCGTGTCAATCCCGTCAAAATCTCCGCCAGAGCCCGCTGCTTGTCCTTGTCTCCCTCTAAGAGCCCCTCCATGATTGGCAAGAGGGTGTCGAAGAACATCGGCCCATATGCCTGGGAGACCGCACGCACGAACTCGATGGTTGATACGCTCAGGCCAGTACGCGTCTTTTCTTGCGCCCATTGGGCTGAAACCGTTTGCCAAAAGGACGCATCCTGGATGACAGGCCGCATAGCGTCAACGGTTACCTGGGCGTCGCCCTCGAATTTGAAGACGACCTCTCCGTTGCCAGGAAGGCGACGCTGTGTAACAACATTGTTCCAGCATAGCCAACCTGTGGCGTCATCATCCTCAAGCCACACGTTTGGTCCTTCCGATGGGGAGTATTTCATTGAGGCGATGTACTTCTTCGTGTAGTCCGCAGGGATACCTCCTAGCTGTTGTTCCCGCTTCAAGGGATGTTCGGTATACTTTTGAAGGAGGAGTTCCTGCTCGTTCTTGCACAGATGTCTGAGCTTGGCGATATACAGGATCCGGGTGACGGCTTGAAGACCGCATTTGGCGAGTATTGGATGAGGATCGCTGACAAGATCGACGAAAAACTTGGCGTGTTCAGGAGATACCGGTACCTCCCTGAGAAGGAGCTGAAGAAGGATGTTTGCGATATAGTTTTTGTAACGCCAATGTACGTCTGGCGCCTTTCGAAGAAGACCCTCAATCAGATTTCGATACGCGTCTTGACGTTTGTTGCGTAATTCAGCTAGTCTGTCGCGGATTGATGCTGGAAGATTCTTGTCAACAGCGTCCTCGATTGCTATCAGGCGGAAGCGCGACATATCGGTTTCGGTGATGGAAGGTTGAAGAAGAGTCACTGGAGATGGTGTCACGGCGATGGCTTCCCCCAAAATACGAGCCGCTAGGTTCTGTATCGATGGCTTTGGTTGCGCTTCTAATTCCAGCAGTTTCGTGTACAGTTCTTCAATATATTCAGGACGGTCTATGGCGAAGGCGATTAGCGGAAGGAGGGAATGTAGCGCTCCTTTCACGATGTCGGGATCTATGTCGGATCTGAGACGGCTAAGGTACTGCGGAAGAACCAGAGCCTTGACGCCTTCGAAGCTGCCGAGTACGTGCTTCATATAAGTTTGGCTTGTCTTGCGAATCTTCACGTAAGGCGATATGGTGAAGGCGACTAGATCATTGATGAGGAGATCGTCAACGTCATCCCTGGCGCGTGTCATGGTGATGATGTGACATCGAGTTTGGTGATACAGTTCCATGCGCTTGACGTGATAGTGACGAGGGAACTCTTTTTGGCCAAACCATTGACGACCGATCGTGACGAGACTCGCATGATTTTTGTTGCTGCTTGACCATGTCTTTTCGACGCCGTGGTAAGCATTAACGTAAGACCCGATGGCGGCACACAGCCAGCGGATCAAATCTGGATTCGAGATGTCCTTTTCGATAGCAAGTTCGCTACTCCGGTGGAATAGACGTCCGAGACGTTCCCTGTACGCCTTGTAGCGCCGATATCGGGGATCCGCCGGATCAGTCAGAGCGAATTTGACGACACAATGCTCAAATTCGCTCAAGTAGTCTGCTCGAGGAGGTTCGCTATGAGGAGATCAGGGTCGGAGTCCGCCGTATAGCAGATGATATGCGCTTGACATACCACAATTCGACGCGCTTGCCGCCTGTCTTGTTCTCCTGATCTTCCAGCCAGAACCCTATCGCCAAGCCACTCAAGGAGGACTTCAGGATAAAGAGATAACGACACATGTCGTTCGCCCATTCAGCGGTTTCGGTCGCTGGATTATCCAGTAGTGCTTCCACTCTATCTGCGACGGGCTGGAAAACCTCGTCGATAGCTTGGAACACCATGTCGATCTCTGTGGGTTCCAGGCAGATCAGTTTTCAGAAACAGAATAAACTTCGACTTCCTGTGACTTACCCTCATCTCCAGGAATCCTCCAGTCAACCTTGACTTCGTCAAACTTGTAGCGCTTGCCGAAGTACATATGTGCATTGTACTTGAAATCTGGAAGTGTACCGTTAGCGTTATGCTTGCCCAATGCTTGTGTCAGCCCCCACTGAACCCACCTTCGCTATCCCACTCATCTGGATTGACAAGGCGAGCTTCCCGGGGCCTCGTGATAGTCAATGCCGTCAGAACCTTCTCAATAAGCTGGCCTGTCCACGTCCAACCCGTCTCCGAGTAACACTTGTCGACCAGCAGCTTGAATAGATCTAGCATATTGTCTCGCTCAGATGTAACCTGTAAGCAAACGTTGGCGATCAGTCCGCAGCCATACCTTCGTCAACAAGAAAGGAAGACTATGATACCCACCCTATCGGCGAGCTTTGAGACAGACCCGTAGATCGCACCCAGGTACCACAAGGCTGGCACGTCGCTTTCTCTTGGCGCAGACGATGAATTGGTCCGGATAGAGAATGCACCATTCTGTAGTTCCGATCGCAACCTTGAGGAAGCGGTGGGGAAGAATTTGGTGAAGGCCAAGCCTTCTCTTGCTACTGTACCGATCAAACCAGGAACGATTCGCAACGCGCTCGCCTCTATGTGACCCATTGTATTGTCGTAAACCTGTTGCACAATGGGTTCGAGAGCAGCAGGGCTCAGATTGACAGCCACCGTTTCCATGATGTATGTGGCGAAACTTGCAAGGCGCTCGTCTTTGCTGACACCTCGACCATTTCGGTCCCCAGTATTGTTTACTTCAAGCATGGCCGAGTATAATTTGAACATCTTGGCGACTGTATCTGCAGTCCATTGAGGGAAAGCCGAGGTGGCCATTCTCAAGGATTTTTCGGTATCTTCTTGATCGATAACTGGACCAGGTACCGAATCGTTGTCATCAATACTTCTGCTGGAAATGGATGATTTTGCCCTGTTGCCTTTTTCGACGCCTTCTGGCACTTCCTCGGGAAGAGCCTCTAGCCTGATCTGAGCAAGAATAGTCATCAAAGTTCCTGCAGCCAATGACTGTCGGGAGCTCAAATTCAGCAGAACATTTAGGTGGGAAGGAACAGCCCACTTACCGTCTTCTCGGCGCTGATGGTATCCACATACTCCAGCAAGACCTCCATGAGTCCCAACAAGGGGTGCTCGCCGGCAGTGATGGGTACATCTGGACGGACAAGAGGCGAGACAATGGCCGATATCACTTGTAATCCCGCCATCGCTCTGTTCGTTTCGCCGAATTCTCCTTGCAATGCTGGCATGACACGTTCCAGCATCGGCGTCACGATTAGTTGTGGTTCGAGATGTCCAAGACTCTTGAGACATTCCTTGGATGCGGCAATCGCTTTGCCACTGTTGGAGAACATGCTCATCATCGCGAGATTGCTCAGAAGCGCGACAAATTCCCGCTTGATCCTTGGCGTCAGGCGTCTTTGTTTCGGAATATGCTTGCCGCGTATTTCTTCCTGTTTCCATCTTCGAAGAAACTGAGAGGCAAGTACCTTGATGAAGGTGCAGAGGACTAGAGAATGATGGCTGTGTCGAGAGGGATGGAAATACATTTCGGAAGCTTGAAGAAAGTTGTGCAGATAGTGGAGTGACTTTGAGCCACCGACACTTTTGCGGGACAGTTCCGCCTTCTTTCCGGCTTCGATGAGGCTGTCCGCGCTGGCGTTCGCAGGCTGGGATTTAAGACGAGAGATTGCCGAAGGAATCGGTGTAGCAGTACCCGTAGCGATTCCTGGAGATGGCAAAACGGATTCGCTAGCTTCGATAATGTCTGAATCTTCCGCCATGGAGTACACGATGATCGTAGCGAAATCGGCTGCAGCGAAGCCAAACGTGAGAATTATCGCTTCCGCATGTCATGCAACATCGCTCACTGAGGACATCTGTCTTGCGAGTGATCTCTTTCGTCCGAGGATCCACAGCAGCATCCTGTGCAGGGGTGTATCAGACTGCGCATCCGACAAGTAACACTCTTACTCACGGCTGGTGTGTCAGCACCCGCAGCCATAGCGAGATCGCCGCCCACAGGAGAACCTACAAGCGAAGTTCCGGCAATCAGAACGGCTCAAGGTCACCTGGAATACTCTCTCACCTAAAGTCGCGATGCACTTGGTCACAATCGTCTGAAATTGCTTCTCCGATAATATGCCTATGTCGCTCCATATGCCCTCCCATTTCGCAGATTTATCCCCGACGCCTCCCGCCTGCTGTTCGGTCTCAGCGTTATCAACGTCCATCGCATCTTCCCTCGAGGTCTGAGAATGATGGCTTTCCTCTTTCTTTTCAGTTGTGCGGTCGGTCGGCAAGGTCAAAGGGTAGTGCGGTATCTTCGCCATTCGCTGCGGATCCGAGATTTTGGGATTGAGGTGGAGCACGGTCAGAGCGGATACTGAAGACATGCCCTGGTCAGCTTCATCGCTCGCCTGATAGCAAGATCAACCTGATGCGCACTTATCTGGAGCATCTGGGCATCAAATTTCTTGGAATTCATGCCGTCCCACAGTTTCATCACTGGAAAACCCCATCTGTCAGGATACCAGTAGCCTAGCATCTCAAGGCTACTCACAGACAGGAAGCCATTGTTGCGGATGGCTGAGTGGTAGGAAACTTGTCAACAGACTCAAGGTTGCCAACACAGACTTTGGTGAACAAAGTCAACACCAGAGGTCTCAACTTTTCTGCATTTGAACTTACCGACATATTCGTTCCGTCCAGCCTTGGCAATATAGTCTCCAGCATGCTGTCTATCTGGGTAGGATGGAAAAACTTCCGACAAGCGTACGCTAGACCTAGGAACCAATCGACCAGAGTGCTGAGATATGGAAGGGAAGTCAGCAATGCGGCTGTGAACCGAAAAAAACATAAAAGCGATACACTCACGTCTGACCCATGAATCTCTTCTTCTGGTAGAGCGAGAGATTCCGCGAAACTGCTTCATAGAGCGGTTTCCAATCAAGACGGATGTCGTTGATATTCAGGGTTGGCTTCAGCCTGTGGAAAGGCGCGCGAGGCTATCCAGTCAATTGAACGCTCGCTCAGGGGATGCCGACACCAACGTACCTTAGCAGTGATCTTATCATTTCTGTCGTTTGAGCAGCCGCACCAGGGGTGAAGCCAGGAAGGGCCGCAACATCGTATAATGTTAGGATGAGCTTGAGTCGGATCTCCTTCTTCATCGGATAATTGAGCGTCATCCAGCTACAAGAGGACGGCAATACGGTGAGCGTACTAACAGACTCTGCACAGGCATGATTCACTTATTCAGGCGGCTCAGCCATGTCCGGAAGCCAAACTCCCAGTCTTGCGCCTGGATGGATACAGTGAGCTTGGTGATGATATATTCCAGCTTGGTGTCCATTTCCTCGAGCGTTTCGACTTTGTACGGCAAACAGCTTGCCAGCTTCATGCGTTTGAGCCGGGGGTCGCCTTTTCCGTCATCGCCCATCTCATCCTCTTCAGCATCTTTGAAAAGTTCTCCATCATTGACCACGTCATCTTCCTTCTCGAGATCATCGTCGTCGAGGACTTCCTCATCAGAATCAGAGTACTCGGACTCGTCATCGTAGTCACTTTCGTCTTCGGCCATATTTGCTCCGGCTTACGGTGTGTCGTTGCCAGTCGTCGTTGCGTGTCGGGCACCACCGGGATTAGGGGCGCAACAGCGATTCTGTGGATACTGCAGAAGTCTATATACCCGGCCAGGTGATGCATAATCGTTGTCGCTTCTCAGTCGATCAGTCGTCATATTCAGACAATTCGCGTCGATCGCTGCGCGGATGCAAGTCGAAACGCTTTCGTGTTTCAAGATCGCCAGCGACGGGGTACGTGTACGTACGTTGCTTGATTTCAGGTGTCTGGTGGCATACGACAGCTGATACGACAGATCATGCCAACACAGGTCGCAATTTGCTAATCTGCTTTAATCGCTGCATCCTTGTCCTCTCGCGGGTAATCCTACCGTCAGTGGCGATAGCATGAAGCAGGTGTCATTTCAGACGATCCCATCGCGCAGACGCATTAGCCATAGATGCCACCAGTACAACGTTGGCTGGAGCCAAGATATGCTACATCGAAATCAAAAGAGGAATAAGAGCAGTGAAAACAGACGGTTGATGGGGCCTGAAGATTCCGCTGATCATCTGCGTCACGTGAAATTCTGTAGAGAGCCGTCCTGCCGGACTGATTGCGGCCTGGAGACATTCGCGGTCCGTCACCGCCATGGCAGTGTTTGAGCATCATTGCGCGGGCCAATACCAGCTGCTTGACCGATTTCCAGTCTTCGAGCGGTCTTTATAGTGGGTGGCGCATCACGTGTCTGGTCTTTCTTCCCCTGCGTTGTGGGCTGAACTGACGGCTTGGCCGAATTCATGGGCGACGGTCCTCGCTTCACCGTCGACCTGGTCGCGGCGGCTTGTGAAGATATCATTCGCTCATTCGCCTTTGTCGTACTCTTGAGCGCAGACGATGAGGTAGGCGCAGTGAGCGTTGTCGATCTTGGCGCTCTCGGTGGAGCCTTCTGTGCGGTCGGCTGCGGGACACCAATCGAGGCTGTCCCTTCATTGTCGGAAGGCGGCGTCGGCTTGGCCTTCTTGGCAGAGGCCAACTTTTCTGCAACGATCTTGTGGGAAACGAATCTGGCCAATGGCGTTGACGGTCCCTTTGTGTTCCTGCGGCGGTGTAATGGCGATCTCACCCGTGCAGCGGCATGGCGGACAGTTGTGGAGTTAGCCAGAGGTGATGATATTGCAGGTCGAGTGTTGATCTTGGTCGGCGATAGTTTATTGGTGGCGTTGTAGCTGAAAGGTTCCAGATTGTGGCTGGAGCCGTCGGACCCCTCTTCTGACGCGGAAGAGACTGTCCGACTCTGCTTCTCTGGCGTTCTTGGAGGCCCTGTAGAGTGATTTGGGCTGCCTGAGTCGCTGAGCAATGACACAACGCTGGGAGGTGGTGGTTCCTGCATAATCTTGTCCATCTGAAATCTACGCTTTTCTTCGAGAAATGCCGTCCTTTCGGTCTGGGCATATTCCGCTTAGTTTGAGGAGACTCCGCCATTGAGCTACTCACCTCGAATATGGCGCGATCCTGCGCCAAGCGCACCAGGGTCTCTGTCACTCTCCTGCCTTCGACGTTGACGGCTGCCTTTTCCTCTTCTAAGCGTTCCTTCTCTTGTCTGAAAGCAAGCGCAAGATCAGTGGAAACACCTAGTCGTCAACAAACTACGCACTCCAAGACAGCATGTTGAGTGCTCGTTTTTGCAGCATCCAGAGCCGCGATCTGCTGTGCTTTCAGAATGTTGGAGTCTCCATCTGGTCCTATTTGAGCATTTCCTGCAAGTCTATCGTCAGGGCGGCAAACTTCTAGCTCGAGCTGTCTTACCTAGTGCGATCACCATCTCCTGCATCTTCTGTTCCATCAATTCCTTAACGCGATGTACGCGTTCCCCCTCGTAAGAGTTGACCATCTCGGCCAACATGTCCTTTTTCAGTCTTTCTGCCTCTTCCTTGACTTCCGCATCAGACTCGATGCATGCTCTAAGCCTCGCCATGATGTCTCTCAAGCGGGTATCGGCTGTCAGCGGGTGCGACGTGGAAGATGATGTTTGTGTGGAATTGAGGGAGTTGGCTTTGAAAAATGTTCCGCTGTCGATCCGAGGAGGTTCCTGCCAGAACAAGTTCAAGTCGTGCTCATCCGGTTATCCAGTGCGATACTCACTGTTTCCTGCTTTGCGAGTGCCTCGAGCTTGATCAACTGATTTGCTGTCGATAACGTGACGTGCCTGAAGGCTTCGCATTCTTCCTGCAGGCTGATAATCTGGTGTTCCAGCTCGCGAATACTGGGATCGAAGAGCGAATCCTGCGGGTTGTGTCCACATGTCAATAAGACTGTAGCGTTGGTTCCAAGGAGTACTGACTACTCGGGGCGCCTGCTCAGGAGGCTCAATAGGGTTCAGGCACGTGAGTCCCGTGCGGTATCCTGACGAGAGCAATCGTGCATTCTCGCTCGAGAGTCGTTGCCAGTGCTGCAGCGTGCGTTCCAGCTGAACTTCCCTCTTCTTTATGTCGTGCTATCGAAAAGGTGAGATGGTCTCGCCTTGTGAAGCCTCAAGATGCCTACCTGCGCCTGCGTTCTGACCAAAGTCAACGCTGTCTGCGCTCTACCGAAATCCTCTCTCGTCAGCTTGTGTGCGTTCTCTTCCCGTTTCAATTTCTGCGTCAAGGTACTACTCGGAACGAGCTCAGTTGCATCGTCAGGACTGGCCTTGATCCAACTCACGCCACCTGCGATCTGGCCAACTCGCGCTCCTTTTCTGCCTTGATGACTCTTGTCTTCAAGTCCTTGTGAATATCCGTTAGACGATCGAGATCATGAGACAACACCCGATGAGAAGCCTGCATGGCTTCCAGTTGAGCAAAGTCATCCTTCCTGGAAGTCAGCATCACAGTGAGGACGGATGGCAATCCGACGTACTGCTCTGTGTGATAGTAATTTGGAGATCACCTTGATCACCTGATCCTCCGCTTTACTGTTCAAGCCTTCAAGCTTCAAGCCGCTCCGTGTCAAGCCGCGCGTGTATAGTTGGGCGTTGAGCTCCATGAGACCTGGACTGCGAGAATCTTCCTTCGAATGAGGTTTGCTGCTTTGGGTTGGATTCGCCTTGGGCGGGGCGGGTTGAAATTCGACCACTTGACTTGTTGGCGGAAGCGTAACGGGCGGCTCACCCGGGACAGGAACCGCCGTCATGATCGGCATCGCCTCTGTCTGGGCCATATTGTGTTTCCGGGTATACACAGTAATCGGTGAATGCTACTTGTATGGAACTCAGCGACAGTCTATCAGATGACTCATGGTGCCCACGGTGAAGGGACCTCATGTTTGTTCAGCGACTTTCTACGGGCATTGAACCACAATGCCTTAGGTAATTGGTCTTTGCTCGGCCGGAGCCGGAAGAGAAAACTTTGCTTCCGCGCTTACCAAAATTTTCCCTCGTGTTTCCGCCTTGGCGCGAGACGCACGAGGCAAACGGGCAATACATAAACGCCTTTGTCCGTTTCGCCATCAGCACGCTTCGCCTTCAAGTTTGACAACGCTCAAAAGGGTATTGCCTTTGTTCAAACTTGCTCGAAGTCTTAACAGAGACTCGCCTTTACACTCCTTATCACATTCAAACAGAAAACAACATAAAAATGGTGAGTCCGTTCCGGTCCCCTTTCGCAATATGAAAAGTTGACCCGTGGACAGTCAGGATATGGTGGATCAGGTTACGGCGGAGGCTATGGTGGCCAAAGCTACGGTGGAGGTGGCGGTTATGGAGGAGGCGGAGGCTACGGAGGTGGAGGCTATGGAGGTGGCGGTGGTTTCGGTGAGTTCCCCACGACCTCTTCTCTTGCGTAAGGCACTGATATAGTATATATCTCCGCAGGAGGAGGAGACCGCATGTCTGCTCTCGGACAGAACCTCGGCAACGTCGACTGGTCCCGAGAGACCCTGGCCAAGTTCGAGAAGAACTTTTACATCGAAGATGAGCGTGTCTCGCGACGAAGTGACGAGGAAATCAACGCTTTCCGAGCCGAAAAGGAGATGAAGATCCAGGGTACCAACGTGCCTCGACCCATCACCACTTTCGACGAGGCTGGCTTTCCCGACTACATCATGAGTGAAATCCACGCTTCGGGTTTCACCAAGCCTTCGCCCATTCAGTGCCAGGCTTGGCCCATGGCTCTGTCTGGTCGAGACGTCGTCGCCATTTCCGAAACTGGTTCCGGTAAAACCATCTCTTTCGCGCTTCCCGCCATGGTTCACATCAACGCCCAGCCTCTTCTTACTCCTGGTGACGGTCCGATTGTTCTTGTCCTCGCCCCGACCCGAGAACTTGCTGTCCAGATTCAGGCCGAGTGCACCAAGTTCGGTCGATCCTCGCGAATCAGGAACACCGCTGTCTACGGTGGTGTACCCAAGGGTCAGCAAATCCGAGACTTGCAGCGAGGTGCCGAGATTGTTGTCGCCACTCCCGGTCGATTGATCGACATGTTGGAGAGTGGCAAGACCAACCTCAAGCGAGTCACATACCTTGTCATGGACGAAGCCGACCGAATGTTGGACATGGGTTTCGAGCCGCAAATCCGAAAGATCGTTTCCCAGATTCGACCTGATCGTCAGACTCTCCTATTCTCGGCTACATGGCCCAAGGAAGTTCAGCGATTGGCGATGGACTTCTTGCACGACTATATCCAGGTCAACATCGGTTCGATGGAGTTGACTGCCAACCACAACGTCAAGCAGGTTGTTGAGGTTTGCACCGACTTTGAGAAGCGAGCCAAGCTCGTCAAGCATCTCGACCAGATTTCGCAGGAGAACGGCAAGGTCCTGATCTTCGTTGGGACCAAGCGAGTCGCCGACGACCTCACCAAATTCTTGCGTCAAGACGGCTGGCCCGCGCTTGCCATTCACGGTGACAAGGCCCAGCAGGAACGAGACTGGGTTCTGGCCGAGTTCAAGTCTGGCCGATCCCCGATCATGTTGGCCACCGATGTCGCTTCTCGAGGTCTTGGTAAGTGTTCTTTCATCTCCCCTTTCATCCTATCCCTCTTCCACTTGATGCTGCGCGGTCCCTACCGACGCAAACCAACTCAAGGCGGGTGCCCTACTGTCCGGAATCAGATTAGCCATTTTCGCACAGTGTCTCAGAGCGGGTGCCCTACCGTCTTGGTTCACGATGACTGCGACTTGATTGGTGTAGAAATGCAGCTTGATCGCTGTCCATTGCATCAGTCGCTAATCTGTAGCGCCGTTCACGCTGGTCATGCTCAAGGCATCATCGGTTTCGAAGGATCCATGGATCTGCCCTCATCGCGAGGTCGAAACCTGTCGCCTGCTGCCCTTTGGCAGCCGCATGACGGTCCTGCTCAATGCTCGAGCATGATTGTTCTATGCCCAAACATACTCTGTGGTACGAGTTCATGTGCTCTTTTGCGCGTGTCCAAAACCTATATGTATGTTTTCGGTATATTACATTATGTTGCTCTTGCTACTGTCATGCGCTTCGATGTATGCGCGGGCCTGGATCGGACCTTGAGTACGCTGCTTGCATTGATCCGAGCGTGCCGTCACTCGCTGCTCACCGCTCAGCGCTACGAGTCAAGCATGGCAGCTCCTTTAGGGCGAGCCCTTTCAGGCAAAACTGTTGGTTCTCGCCCAGGACATAATACACACGCTTCACTCCCTTCCCTCTATCCCACTACCATTCGTTCGTTCGTCCTGACGCTCCCTCTGCAGATGTCAAGGACATCAAATACGTCATCAACTACGATTTCCCCAACAACTGTGAAGACTACATTCACCGAATCGGTCGAACTGGTCGAGCAGGTAACAAGGGTGTCTCGTACACTTACTTCACTGCCGACAACTCGAAGCAAGCACGAGAGCTTGTTACCATCTTGCGAGAGTCCAAGGCTGAAATGTGAGTTTGACGCGCTAAATCTCTCCCATGAGCTCGCGCTGATGCTGGTTCTTCGTCTTTAGTCCGAACGAGCTCGAAATGATGGCCCAATATTCAGGTGGACGGGGATCTGGTGGAGGTGGTGGTCGCGTGAGTCTGATTCTGGTGGTAGAGGACGACATCTTGCTAAGCAGCTTTCCATGTGCAGGGACGAGGAGGTTTCCGTGGCGGACGATCGCAGGGCGGAGGCTACGGCGGATCTTACGGTTCGGGAGCCAACAGCTACTCAGGAGGTCCGAGTCGATGGTAAAGCATCGCTCTCGATCCGTCGAAACGCGTAGTTCTTCGCATAGAATTGCATGGACCTTTCGTGGCCATCATCGCATCACACCATCCTGTATAGAGGGCTGAACCGATTCACTCTGCTGTTGTATTGCCTAGTTGCCTTTACCTGCCCGATGCGGCCCGCACATTCACTATAGACATGTCCTTTGAGCAAATCACTTGTTCCCGTACGCAGGCACGCGTCGCGCATAGAATTGTAGACGATTTTGGGCGGAGTTCGCATTGCGATAGGCCTCGAGAGCCAAATAGCACGAGCTGCAGGTGAATGTGGGAACAAGGACGCCGCTCGCAGAAAATTTGCAAATCAGTCGGCTTGCGAATCAGTCGACAGCGTTCGATAACCGACTGTTGCACCGACACGCATGTACGTGTCAGTGCAGGCCTATGCAGCTTATGCATCCTCCACTTGTATCAATCATAAGGCACCTCGGGGAAACGCTTAAGCCTGTACGCTCTTTCAGTCGCTCGAATTGCTAGAGCGACGCGTATCGATCTCCGCCTTTCCTATGACGGTGCTCTGAGACGCGCGGCTTGGTTGAAGAGCTTGTGCATTGCCTATGCCGCACCGCAAATGTGTCTTTTAAAAGTATGGCACTGCATAAGGATCGTTTTCCCTGTGGAGTCGTTCAAGATGTGGGCGAAGGGTTCCGGTCCCTTCGTCGGTTCTACGATTGACGAAAGTTGTAGACCAGAGCAGAATCACGGAAGTCGAAAAATTTTGCGCAATTGCCATGACTGGACTGGACCGCCTGGACGGCCGCGCAACGCAGGCCAGGTTGCGCAATCCGTGCCATCTTAGAGATTGTGGAAGAGGCCTCGATCTGGTACACGTCAGTTCAGCACAAGATCCGTTGTATTCGTATCGGTTGATATGTAGCGTTGAACACCACTACAGCTCAGTATCACTGACTACGAACGGTTGCCTCCAAATGGCGTGCTACATCCGCCTTGAGCTGTGATACAATGTATCAGCGCATGATTTTGGCAGCTACGCTCGTAACATACCGGAGCAGAAATGACGTTCTTGTCAGCAAAGTAGGCAACCATCATCTCGGTGGCGACCCAAGCATCACCCAGCGTTCCCAGCGTCTTTCCCTATCAGATACAGAATCAGCGAAATGCCTGAAGACTGCTGGTACGGAATACGAACCTCGTATTCGACCGCTAGATCATTCTGAGCAGTCTTGACCAGGAGAAGCTCTTTGCCTTTCGGCACAGATGAGGTCGGGAAGAAGGACTTGAACTTTTGGATAGACAGATCGATCCTCTGTTCAAAGTAACTTGAGGTTCAAACCCAGATGTGACCGATGATTCAACGCACCTCTTCGTCATCGGCCGAGAGTTTTCCGTCCTTTGCAGCCTTTTTCTGCCTCGCCTGCAGGGCTCTGGTGAAACCGTCTCGGAGATGCTGCAAGAAAGCTGAATCAGTCTTTATCCGCTGACTGTGAAGCTGAAAGCTCACGCCGAAGTCGGTGTTTCGAGTCGGCACTGGTCGACCACATATTGTCAGCATTCATGGGGTAGGCGGTGCCTTCAAGGAGCTTCCTTACCTATACGGATCGCGCAATTCACCGGCTGGTTTAGAAGCTTTTCCATTAACTCCTCGCCGACGATTTCTCCATCTTCAACTGGAGTAGCTTTAGTCAAGCGATCAGCTGTGAAAGACTGCGAATTGCGAAACCTCGGATCAGCTGGCACTTCAACCGCGGAAGAAATCGCTTCGCTTACTTTCCACTCGGATTGGCTTGCCAGCGAGTGTAATGCAGATTCCTCCAAGTAGAAGCCTGCGCTGTATACCTTGACCCGGAGGAATGACACAGTGCGCACACCCAAGCCGACGAGAGACAGTGAAGCATTGGACAACGACAAAGGCATCAATGTCTGCGGGAAGTTGATCGACGTTGCGGGATCCACTTTCAAGGAATGTCATACCATGAGCTTCGTCTCTTGAGCTAGACTGCACTCACCGGCAAATCCATCTTTCACGTCCAGGTGGCTTAGCACCGGCGATTTTGGCTGACTATCCGCGTATACAGTCAAGCGTCCGGGAACTACTCAGATTCATACATCATGATGAGCTATCTCGGAAGTAGGCAAGCATCTACTCACTCAGCTGAGCTTCGTAAAAGTACCAAGTCAGAGCGGCACCGCTAGCGAGTCCAAGGCCGTATATCGGTAACCGTCGTCCCGTGTTGCGGAGAGGAATCGCGCCACGAGTCAAGCTTTGGAGAAGCGATAGCCTAGCGCGCATGTTGCAGTATGGATTGGTGTGCGGGGCGATTACTCTATTGAAATCCTACGAATTCAACAGTGTCATGGGCTGAACATTCGTAAGCTCATCGCCGTTGAATTTGGTTCGGCGATCGGGACAGAAGGGAGGATCTGAAACCTCAACTGAAACGCTGCAAAAGGATAATAGCTCATAGCTAAATTTGATATCAGCCCCAGCAGGCTCTCGGTGGCGAGAGGACGCCGCCTAATATGTGGCCGATCGAGCCGCCAAAGTTGCCCAAGTGTATGTACCGTGTGCACGCAGGTAGCTGCACAGGCGGTGTACGCTTTGGCGCCGGCAGTATCCCGGAAGTAGACCTATGCAGTCTGTGACAGTTCTGAAACTGGCGTCTGGGTGAAGGGTTACGTTTTACGTTTCATTCTGCCCTATGCTTCGGTAAGTCGCGTTGGCCGTCGCTTGTGCGGCAGGAACCTTTCGCTACCTTTCATTCTGGCTCCTGCATCTCCTTTGAGCCTTCAAGGATTGAAATAGGGTCGATGGGTAGCATATCAAGCGTCAACGACACGCATTAGCGAATTTTACTCGATTGAGACCTAGTCCTTCAATTCCCCTGCCGTCGCCATTTGCCAAGTCCCGTACCCCTTCAGCATCTTCTTCGAGTAAGCATCACAGTAAGAGAGCAAGCAAGCGTCAGACTCTCATTGCATTACCAGACAGTACTTCCATGCCTGAACAAGCCAAGAGCAGAAAGCTTGTAAAGCGAGCCCTGCCGGGACGTCATGTTTGGGGCAATCAGCTGAAAGAAGTCCTTCGACAGACCGACAACGACTGTACCAGAATGAGGAAGGCGAAACAAGATCAAGCCCGCCAGGAGACTAAGTGAAAGGTTTCTCAGATATTTGTATTGCACTAGCCATCATGCACGGTCTAGGGTGTCAAGAAGCCGCGACTGCCTTGGTCAACATGCCAAACGGAGCCCATTCAGGAGCCCGCATTGAACTTTTCACAATCCAAGTCTCAATCAGAGAGCCTTCTTTGCCTGTTGCATTCGTTTGACGAGAGAGCCGCATGAGGCATATATAGGATCGTCGAATGGTGTTGCTTCCCGCTTCATAGACTGATAGTGTATAGCCAGATGCTGTCCCATCGCCATGGGCGTTGATTATGAGCTACTAAAACAAGAGAAACCTGAGAGATACTTGATATGTATCAACACCGCCTGCCTTCTCAAGGTAGCGCTTGTTGTAGGGAAGTCGACCCCACGGGCCTTGCCTCTCGTGGGGCGAAAGGTCCGAGATCGTTTTGTCATTATCCTTTTTCGTGTAGACACATCAGCGAGTCAGAATATCAGCAATTCATCGTGATACGGACGAATGATACTTCTACGGTCTATGTCCCCTTCCGTACCCCAGTGGATCCTGGACTTTTTGAGGGCGCTCTGAACGGGTGTTGGCCGACATCGAGGGCTCCGTAGAATGGTTTCCATCTTATCCGACGAATAGCAGAGGCGCTCCGCGTTGTGAGTTCCGGACAGGCTGACTCCGGGATACAGAGCCAACATAGCAGCATGCATGTGCATCTCATATCTAATACTGCACATCGCCAAGGCAAGCAGTTCAACTACAAGCGAGTCCTCAGAGGCAAAGATCGGAACGATCCAAATATTCTTTCCCGTCACGATACATCTGAACACGTCCAGCTGAGGCGCTCTGGGTACCTCTGTATAAAATGGCGCGATCCCAAGCCACGCAGGGCATGAATGCAGATCAACGGCCGTTCTCAGACTATGGTTATAGAATGTTATGTGGCAAACGGGTGATATGCGAACGAGACGCGTGTTGGTGGCGATTTCATTACCGTCTACAGGCATCCCGGTGCATATTGCACGCAGGGACCGCTCCGGTGCATAATCGAGCGTGAAATCATTCCTTGGACGCGATCATCTGGGCTGACCTATCATAATACGTGTGACGGCTCATGCAACACCTGTGCAAGGCGGTTTCGAACGCTCGCCGATTCACTTGGCTTCGCGGCTTGAGCGGGTAGGTCGCAGCGTCCGAGAGTGGATCTCAGCAACAAAATATATCGCATTGTGCAAAAATCAACAGACTCTGGTCGTGACATCAGTACGCCTCAGTCTTCGCATCTAGAGTCATGTCGGACCATGGCCAACAGTAAGTCCCACGGGATCTCGAGCTCCCCACGGGATCTCGAGCTCAGAGTATTGTCAGTCAGCTCCTCAGTCGCAAGTTCACGGTCTGCAAGCGGACCCAGATGACGAATCAGCCAATCCACCCGCTAAACCTCGACCCGAAATGGTCTCCCGACCGAAGCGGACGAAATCCCCCGACCGATTCCTGATTTACCGAAGCGCGTGTCTACGCGCTTCTGCCTTTTTCATTTGGGACCATTCCGTTGGCTGGACGGGCTGCGCGGGGCGTGTCGCCGGCTGGGTGAGTGTCGCCCGAAATCCCAAGCGAGGGGTCGTCGATGGAGCTGGATGCTCATCTTGACATCACTCCTATCCCTCACCCGACAGATCCTCTCGCCCGCTCTCACCGGTATCGTCTCCTCTGTCAGTACTTATATCTGTAAACCTTTGCAACAGTGACACTTACCTTGTAACTTTTCCCTCACGTCTTATCCCCACACTTCTTCCCGTCGACAAACGGCCGCGCCGCTCTCTTTTCCGCCTTCGCTTTCGCTGTCTTCAGGTCTTTACTTTTTATTCGCAACATGTCCTTCTCTCGATCTTCCGCCCGAGCGGTCAAGCAGGCTCTCCGAGCTCCTTCCGTCGCCAAGCGATCTATCGCTTTGGCTGCTCGACAGCAGGGTGCCCTGAACGCCGCCGTTCAGCCCCAGGTTGCCCGAAACGTCTTGGGTGTAAGTAAAAAGTGGCTGCAAACTCCAGAATGAGGTGCTAATCATTTCATATAAACAGGCCGTCCGAGGTGTTAAGAACCTCAAGTTCGCCGACGATGTCGAGACCGTCTACGAGCGAGCCGACTGGCCCCTCGAGAAGCTGCAGGAGTAAGTTTCGAGTCTCTTTTAGCGACAATCAGTTTCTGACAGTAGCCTCTCCCAGCTACTTCAAGAACGACACCTTGGCCATGATCGGTTACGGTTCGCAGGGTCACGGTCAATCCCTCAACGCCCGAGACAACGGTCTCAAGGTCATTGTCGGTGTCCGAGAGGGCGGTGAATCCTGGAAGCAGGCCCAGGAGGACGGATGGGTGCCGGGAGAGACCTTGTTCGGTATCGAGGAGGCCATCAACCGAGGCACCATCATCATGAACCTCTTGTCCGATGCCGCCCAGTCCAAGACCTGGCCCAAGCTCGCTCCTTTGATCACCAAAGGCAAGACCCTCTACTTCGCCCACGGTTTCTCTGTCGTCTACAAGGAGGACACCGGTGTCGTTCCCCCCAAGGACGTTGACGTCATCTTGGTTGCTCCCAAGGGTTCGGGACGAACTGTCCGAACCTTGTTCCTCGAGGGCCGAGGTATCAACTCGTCCATCGCCGTTCACCAGGATGTTACCGGCCACGCCAAGGAGAAGGCTGTCGCTCTCGGTATCGCCGTCGGCTCGGGTTACTGCTACGAGACCACCTTCGAGAAGGAAGTCTACTCCGACTTGTACGGAGAGCGAGGTGTCCTCATGGGTGGTATCCAGGGAATGTTCAGGGCCCAATACCAGGTCCTGCGTGAAAACGGCCACTCTCCTTCGGAAGCCTTCAATGAGACCGTGGAGGAGGCCACCCAGTCGCTCTTCCCCTTGATCGGCAAGTACGGTATGGACTACATGTATGCCGCCTGCTCGACGACCGCCCGACGAGGTGCTGTAAGTGTCATTTGGAAGCTGCGACGCTTCGCACCGCTTACTCCTTTTCCCTTAGCTTGACTGGGCCCCCAAGTTCGAGGAGGCCAACCTGCCCGTTTTCCGATCGCTGTACAAGTCTGTTCGTGACGGTAGCGAGACCCGACGATCTCTGGAATTCAACAACCGACCCAACTACCGAGAACTTTACGACAAGGAGTTGGCCGAGATCGACGCCCAGGAGATTTGGCGAGCCGGCAAGACCGTTCGAGCACTCAGGCCCGACTCCAAGGAGCAGATCTAGACTGTCCCTTGACGAGAGGATCGGGTTGCTGTACGTTTTACCAAAATGGCCATACACAGAGTATGCCGCACACCAAAAACATTGACGAAAGATACCTTTGTATGAAGCCTGCCCTCATGTAGAGAGGGATCATATTGTATTCATTCATGGTTTGAGATTTGCATTGCACAAGGGAGACCATTCCTCTGGAAATCGACCGTGTCTTCACACTGTGTATCTCTGTTACATTGCACAATGCCATTACAAAGTCGCGCTTGCTTCGCTTGTTGCTCTGCCCTTCCACTCCAAGCGTGATATGTCTAGCATGTCTGGTGAACAAGAGGACGAAGACGACCTTGCAAGGTCCCTTGCATCGCATCATAATGACCGGAACGTCAGACTGAAGCCCGTAGCCAAAGGCCAACGCGCAGCGCGTGCAGAGTCATCAATCGACGAGATTCGAAACACAGCCACACCTTTGCATCCGAACGGCATCCGCACCCTTGTTTTGATTCCTGATGTTCCATCGTCTCGGATCGATCCCGACGCGAGGCTTTTCCACCCCAGCTTGGCAGCTAGCGCGTCGCATCACCGCCTCGAGACAAAGGCAACGCGGTCTGCGAGCGAGTCAGTCATCAAAGGCAAAAGGCAATCTCCTTGTTCGCCGCACGCGTCGCCTTGTATATCATCTCTGACGGCGACCCGTTGTTGTTCTCCAATCTTCTATCGACTCTTCCGTCGACTCCATCCATCTTGTCGACCTCTTGTGGCATCTATATCGCCAACCGCCTACGACCTTCTCACGCATTTTGACGAGGACGACGCAGAGCAAACATTCTCCACTGTCTTTACATCCCCTGAATTGATTACGATACCCTTTACGCGCCCTCGCCCACAACACGTCACTTCACGACCTTTAGCCTCCATCAATCAACATGTTGGCCAAGTCATTCTCGCTTCTCGCCCTTGCGGCCGGGATCGCCAACGCGCAATCTTCAGTTACATCGGCTGCCGTTGTCCCTACCACCGTGACTTCATCCGGCGTTGCCGTGGTCACGTCGACGTCTGCAACCATCGACACCGCCGGGTTGACTTTGACACCCAAGGGAGATGCGCCGTCAAGCTATGTGATCCCGTAAGTGCTTAGCCTTGTGGTCAGCTCTTGACTGACACGACTTTCTCAGTGACGCGACTGCCATCACCGCAAGCATGCCTACCCAGAGCACGATCGGCTTGGCGTCCACCTATTCCGCAGGAACTACGCCCACCGTTGTCTCTAATGCTCCTCCCATTCCCACGGCTTTCCCGGCGCCCGCTGGGTTCCCGCCACTCGACCAGGTCCCTCCCGTGAACTCGACGGAAGTTCAGGGATGGCTTGCTGCGCTCGATCTCAGTGATGTGCCCAATTACAGTACCACGACCGGTGCATGCTACGATTCTCCCGAAGCTGTCGCGGACAAGGACCGGTGCTGGTGGACTTGTGGTGGTTGCACGCGATCGACCGACATTGTTACATGTCCCGACAAATACGACTGGGGTCTCAGCTACGATGACGGACCGTCGCCTTACACGCCCATTCTGCTCGATTACTTGAACCAGCACGACTTGACCACCACCTTCTTCGTCGTGGGTTCTCGAGTCATCTCTCGACCGGAAATGCTCATTTCCGAGTACGTTGCTGGACACCAAATTTCAGTACACACCTGGTCGCACCCCTACCTCACCAACTTGACCAACGAGCAGATTGTTGCCGAGCTCGGGTGGACCATGAAGTCGATCCGGGACACTATCGGTGTCACCCCCAACACGTTCCGACCTCCCTACGGAGATATTGATGACCGAGTCCGAGCCGTCGCCGCCAAGATGGGGCTTACCCCCGTCATGTGGTCCGGTACCGAATTCGACACCACTGACTGGAACATTCCGGGCGGACGGGCGACCGGTGTTTCCTCGCTCGCCAAGTTCCGAGACATCCTGCAGACCGCCGAGAGCATGACCAGCGGATTCATCGTCTTGTCGCACGACCTGTACCAGCAGACGGTCGACCTCGCCGTCGGATACATGATTCCGCAGGCTCTCGACGAGGGCAAGTGGAAGCTCAAGTCGATCTCTAATTGTCTTGGATGGAAGGAAGGCAATGCCTACATCGAGACGTCGGACAACACGACCGTTATTAACAACACGAACGGAACCGCCGGGGCTTCTTTCCCCGCTGCCCAAGGCGCTGCTGTCTCGGGCGCTTCCTCGTCAGGATCCTCCGCTGCCAGCCAGACTAGCGGGTCCACCTCAACTCGAGCCAGTCAATCGGGATCTGCCGCCTCGGGCGCTGCTGCGTCACCTTCCACCACCAGCAGCGCTATGGGGCTCAAGGACATCGCTGCGGGCGGAGTCCTTGCTCTTGCAGGTGTCGCTGCAGTGATTACTTTGCTGGTCTAAGCGTTAGAAGTAGGAAGGAGCGAAGAAGGATCTGACTGGATGTGGCCATGATATCCCATGCATGATTGCGATATACGAACGTTTGCAAAGTAATACCTCCTCGTGTCTCGGCCTCTTCTGTAGCGTTGAATGCCAAGCGCTCATGACCGCTATGATAATGGACTGTCTTATGGCTTATGCCATAGTCTGTTTGGAGCTTACCCTTCAACGGTGATAGGGTGAAGGGTAACCACCTAGTCCGAGGCGAGATCACGTGAACAGAGAACAGACATCGAAATTCTGAAACGCGAGCTGTCTGGATGAGTCAGCAGCAACCCTACTTGCCGATCACCTCGAACAGAGTCTTACGGAACTTTCTGTTCAGGACTTGAAATATCTTGACGTTCTGCATATCTGTCCGCTAAGAAGGAAGTCGCTGAGACAAGACCGTACCTGTCCTCACAATGACTGCTCATACTGCCTCCTCCGCCGGAACGACAAAGCGCGCACGATTCTCACCGGAATCCGTTGATGCTCTGCTCGACTCCCTCAATAGACTCAAGATCAACCAACCGAAAGCAGTGTCACAAACGATCCACATTTACGAACCGTCAAAAGATTTGCACGATGAAACAGTCACTTCGTTTGACAAGGACAAGCGATACATCACTTCGTGGAAAATGCAAGAGCACCTGTACCGGCGTAAGGATTGCCCGTTTCCAACTTTGGCCAGGGGCCTGTTCACTGCGACAGCGGATGTGAGCGTCCAGAATACTCAGCAGCGAGGAACCACGACGGGAGATGAGGAAAGAAAGAAGATACGTATAGTAGCGCGAGGTTATGACAAGTTCTTCAATATCGGAGAAGTGCCATGGACGGAGGTAGGTGAGGATGCTCGATTCTCGAAGATGGAAAACCCACTGAGTTGCATTGCCTAGTGGGATAATCTCGCCAAATACAGTCAAGGGCCTTACGATCTCACTTACAAATCCAACGGCTGCCTTATCTTGATATCCGCCATCAGCGAAACGGAAGTGCTCGTGACAAGCAAACACTCTCTGGGCACAACCATCGTACCAAAGGACAAGCTTGAAAACAATGGAGACATGAAAATCATCGAGCAAGACGGAGCGACGCAACAGAAACTAGCGATGGAAGAGCCCAAGGCCAGTGCGAAAGCAGCAACACCATCAGAAGACGTAGCTCCCACCTTTGATCTCTCCACAAAATCCGGCCAGAAGAAAGCGGCAAAGTACGCGGCGCAGCAAGCCAAGAAGATAGAGAAGGCCAACGCGGATCGAGACCGAGAGGCTTATCAGCAGGAAGCCAAGGCTGAAGCTGACGCAAAGAAGCATCAGAATGCCGGCGGAGAGACGGATTCGGGCGTCCCTGCGCACGCGGAGATGGGAAGGCGATGGCTTAGCAAAACTCTGAAGAAAGTTGGCAAGACAGAAAGAGATCTTGCAAAGGCGCTCTGGGAAAGAAATGTGACGGCTGTGACCGAGGTCAGTCCTCTTCGCATGCAGTCACGATTGTGCTTATCTACGATTTCAGCTGTGTGACGATGACTTTGAGGAGCATGTTCTGTCAACTCCACAGCACCTGACCGGATTGCACCTCCACGGTTTAAACCTGAACACTCCTCATTTCGCGACTCAGGCACCGGAAGAAGTAAAAACCTTCGCGCAGCAATGGGGATTCATACCAACCGAGTTTGAAAGGCTCAAAACTCTCGATGAAATGAAGCAGTATTCCGACAAGGTCGCCAAAGAAGGGAAATGGAAGGGAGAGGCTATCGAGGGTTTTGTAGTCCGGACAACTGTCAGGAATCTCGGCACCAAATCTGACGACGGAGAACCGCCATATCCACCGGGATCTCCATTCTTTTTCAAGATCAAATTCGAGGAACCGTACCTAATGTATCGACAATGGCGAGAGATCACTCGGTCGTTGATGCCGTTGCTCAAGGAGAACTGCCCAGGACGCAAGTCTCGTACCGCCTTTCCCTGGACACAAATGGGTTCAAAGCTAAAACGACCTGAGTCCGCCGTGTACGCGGACTGGTGTGCTGAAATGATGGTACAGGAGCCGCATCTGTTTGAAAATTACGACAAGGGAGTCGTTCGGGTCCGAGAACGCTTCCTCCAGTGGACAGAGGGCGCAGGGAAAAGCAAATGGCGATCCGCCAGGAAAAACAGCGAAAACAAGGCTCCCAAGGATGCAGCAAAAAAGGCCATCATCGTGCCTGTAGCAGTTCCGGGTTGCGGCAAGACAATGCTGGGCATAGCTTTGAGCCATCTTTTTGGGTTCGCGCATACGCAGAATGACGATATCAAGCAAAAGAAGACAGCGGCGGTGTTCATGAAGAATAGTGTCGAGCTTTTGAAGAAGAATGATGTCGTATATTGTGACCGGTGAGTTTGAAGTCGCGCTATCAGGGCGAGACTGACGGGCGTCAACAGTAATAACCACCTGCCGAAACATCATGAAGAGCTGTCCGATCTCGCCGTCAATCAGTCATTCGAAGATCATGGCGTCCGCCGCATTGCACTTGTATGGGATATCGATTCACATCCGTACAACAAGGCATTGCGCATCACCTCGGAAAGGGTATTGGCACGAGGCGAGAATCACCAAAGTCTCCGGCCGGATCCCGCAGATCAAATGCGACACGAAGCTGTCATCCGGATGTTTATGAGCGATTTCGTTCCCCCAGAAGGTGGCCTGTTCGACGATACAATCAAGCTCGGCTTGGAAAATTCGCTTCAACAGAATCTGCGCATCGCTGCGGATGGTCTATGCAAGATCATGCCGCGTCTGGCAAGACCGACAGACGAAGAGATAAGCGAGGCCTTGGAATATGCGCAATCCTACAAGCCGAGCGTCAAAAAGGAATTGCAGGGCAAGGAGACACCGCCACCTCGATACTACGGCTTGTCCATTGAACTTGATCTCCAGCATTACGTTCAGGCAGCCTTGGACAACCAGAAAGGTGCAGCTCCTCATGTCAAAAGCGCTGCCGAGAAATTCCTTTCGCATCTCGTGGCGCATGGGCGTATCGTTGCTCGGCCACACGTCACGATTGTGCATGAAAAGACGGTCGCGGATGAGAAGGCAACTGCGGGCGACCAAATTGAACCTGTTGGTCCTGTGCAACGCCTGTGGAATACTTGCGAGGCCTTGCGGAAACTGCCCAGTCCGGCGTTGTTCGATTTCGACATTACGGCTTTGCTATTCAACGATCGTGTAATGACGCTTGTCGTGGGTCACGTTCGGCCACATGTTGATATCGCCGAGAAGGCTACCTCTCAGCCCTCAGCGAAGGCGGAGCGGCAAGACCGGGAGCACTTGTTGCACGTTGAAAAGGCATTGTGCGAGGACCTCAAAGAAGTATTGCACGTCACCATTGGTACGCGGGAGGAAGGCATTCCGCCCTTTGAGGCGAGAGGACTGGTCGAGGCGTGGAGAAAGGGCGATCCGAGCGTGAAACATATCGACTTGATCGCCATGAGTGGGTTGGGGCGAGTTATGGGCATGAGTTAGTCGAGGCATATCATACGGTTTGGCAGTGTAGCCGATGCATTTTATCGCATCCCTGTGCGACGCTTACGCATGACATATACACATATATCATGAGCGTCAAATGACAGTCACATCAGTCGTCCTTCGAATCGTTCGTCTTTTAGTTGTGAAGAGCTTTTGGAAGCCTCACATTCGACAGCCGCCGCAACGTACACCAAAATACATGCAGTACCCCAACGGGATGACTAATCGCGATGATCTGCCGGTACAGGGCGGCGGATGATGAGTTTTGGGGCAGGCGGAAGCAAATTCTTTGGATTGAGCGACGATTCGGCTTCACCGCGTCGCAGAGTACGCAGGTGGCATTCTGATGAGCACCGTCGTCTCTGTCGTCCCCAGATCTGGTTTGCAGAAGCCATCCCTTGGTCTGCCGACTGCCTCCTCCTTTCCTCACCCTTTCTACACTTGAGGACCAGCGCATCTGTAGAGCCTGACGGTGCAGGAAAGCCGGACCACTCTGAAACAGCAACAGCTTGACGCAGGAGGAAGAGCATCTCTGACACAAGAATCGCGCACTCGAACGCTTGCAAGATGACGACCGTCGTCAATGGTAGCAGCGATGCTGTGAACGGTCATCAAACTCCAGCTGGAGACAGGATCGTTTACGATCATGAGCGTGTTGCGCACTTTATCGGTGAGTAGGAATCATCTCCCGTCGAGTTGCCAGCTCTTAGATTGTCCCTGGCGATAGGTGCCAACACTTTGGAAAAAGCAGCACCCGGCAAGGTCGCCGACTTTGTCAAAAATCAAGGCGGTCACACCGTCATTACCAAGGTAAGGCATGCAAGCGCTTGAGACTCGCATCAAACGCTCACCTCGACGCGTACAGGTCCTCATTGCCAATAACGGTATCGCCGCCGTCAAGGAGATCCGTTCTATCCGCAAATGGGCCTACGAGACTTTTGGCGACGAGCGAGCCGTCGAGTTCACCGTCATGGCAACACCTGAAGATTTGCGTATCAACGCAGAATACATCCGAATGGCTGATCGATACGTCGAAGTGCCCGGAGGAAGCAACAACAACAACTACGCCAACGTTGACTTTATCGTCGATGTTGCGGAGCGAGCTGGCGTCCACGCCGTTTGGGCTGGTTGGTAAGTCAACAGGATTTTGGATCTCATAACGGAATTGACACGGTTTCGCCTTCTTTAGGGGACATGCATCAGAGAACCCCCGGCTCCCGGAAACACTCGCCAAGTCCAAGATCATCTTCATCGGTCCACCTGGGTCTGCTATGCGATCGCTCGGCGACAAGATTTCATCTACTATCGTAGCTCAGCACGCCCAGGTGCCATGTATGGCCTGGTCCGGTACCGGTATCTCCGACACCTGCCTGTCCGAGCAAGGTTACGTGACGGTCCCCGATGAGGCCTACAAAAATGCCTGTGTGACCACGTGGGAGCAGGGATTGGAGATTTCCGAGAGAATCGGTTTCCCTATCATGATCAAGGCTTCCGAGGGTGGTGGAGGCAAGGGTATCCGAATGGTGGATTCCGCCGAAAAGTTCAAGAATGCTTTCCAAGCCGTAGCTGTCGAAGTTCCTGGTAAGCAAACGGCAAAGGGTGACTCGAACCCAAACTCACCTTGCATACGTAGGTTCGCCGATTTTCATCATGAAGCTCGCCGGCTCCGCCCGACACTTGGAGGTACAGCTCATTGCCGATCAGTATGGTAATGCCATCTCCCTCTTCGGTCGAGACTGCTCTGTCCAGCGACGACACCAGAAGATTATCGAAGAAGCGCCCGTCACCATCGCTCGACCCGAAAAGTTCGAGGAGATGGAGAAGGCTGCAGTCCGATTGGCCAAGTTGGTCGGATACGTCAGTGCCGGTACCGTTGAGTACCTGTATAGCCACCAAGACGACTCTTTCTTCTTCTTGGAACTCAACCCGCGTCTGCAAGTCGAACACCCGACTACGGAAATGGTTTCCGGATGCAACATCCCCTCGATCCAACTGCAGATTGCCATGGGTATCCCCTTGCACAGAATTCGAGACATCCGAACCCTGTACGGCCTCGACCCTCACGGTGCTACCGAGATCGACTTTGATGGCGAGAACCCTGAATCCGCCAACACGCAGCGAAAGCCGCGACCCAAGGGACACGTTGTTGCCTGCCGAATCACTGGTGAAAACCCCGATGCTGGTTTCAAGCCTTCGTCCGGTAACTTGACCGAGCTCAACTTCCGATCCAACTCGAACGTTTGGGGTTACTTTTCAGTGTCCTCCGCCGGTGGTCTGCACGAATACGCCGACTCTCAGTTCGGCCATATCTTCGCTTACGGACAAGAGCGAGGTGAAGCACGAAAGTCAATGGTCGTCGCCCTCAAGGAATTGAGCATCCGAGGTGAATTCCGAACAACAGTAGAATACCTTATCAAGCTGTTGGAGAAGCCGGAATTCGAGCACAACACCTTGACCACTCAGTGGTTGGATGGCTTGATTGCCGAAGGTATGACTTCCGAGCGACCCGATTCCACCCTCGCTGTTGTCTGTGGTGCGGTCGTCAAGGCCCACGTCGCATATGAAGCATGCCTGGCCAACTACAAGGCCGTACTGGAGAAGGGTCAAGTGCCCTCCCGTGACAGCTTGCAAACATTCTTCAAGACGGAGTTCATCTACGACGGAACACGATATTCCTTCGCCATGGCCAAATCCTCGCCAAACTCCTTTACGCTTTACTTGAACGGTGGCCGAATCCAAGTCGGTTCTCGGACATTGAGCGATGGCGGTCTGTTGGTCTCGCTTAGCGGAGCATCTCACACCGTATACTTCCGAGAGGAAGTCGGCTCGTTCGTGCTGTCTATCGACTCCAAGACATGCCTGATCGAAGACGAACAGGACCCAACGCAATTGCGAAGTCCATCTCCTGGTAAATTGGTCCGATATCTTATCGATTCTGGAGACCACGTCGACGCAGGAGAAGCTTACGCCGAAATCGAAGTCATGAAGATGATCTTGCCCGTCACCGCCAGCGAAAGCGGTATTGCGCAGTTCATGAAGCAACCCGGTCAGACTCTCGGCCAAGGTGAAATCTTGGGTATCTTGACTCTGGATGATCCCAGCAAGGTCAAGTTCGCCAAGCCCTTCGAAGGTCTCTTGCCAACATTCGAGCTCGAACACGGCCGATACGGGTCTAAGCCCCATCAGCGATTGAGGGAGCATTTGGAGATCCTTTACGACAACTTGAACGGTTACGACAACAGCGCGGCCGTCATCTCGTCACTTCGCATCGTCGAATCGTCGTTGCGCAACCCGGACTTGCCTTACGCGCACGTCTCCGATGTGCTCTCTACCCTCAGCGGCCGAATGCCCGCCAAACTGGAGGAAGAAGCGCGAGCCGTTATCAACGCGCACAGGCAAAAGAAGATGGAATTCCCATCCAAAAAGCTTCGAATTTTGATTGAACAATACCTCGAGGAGAGTGTCGCTCCTAAGGAACGTGTGGCAGTGCGAGCTTCGGTCTACCCCTTGGCCGTAGTCGTTGACGCCTTTGAAGGTGGTCTTCGCTCTCACGAGTACCAAGTTTGGGCCGACTTGCTCAACGCTTACGCCTCTGTGGAAGAGCCTTTCGCTACAGGAAAGACGGAAGAACAGAATGTCCTCAGGTAGGTGACCTTCTCCTTGTGCGCCTTTATTTCTCAGCTCATGTTGCATTCAACTCTACTAGGCTGCGAGAGGCGAACAAGGACATAGATACCGTTGTCAACCTCGTTTTGTCCCACAGCAAAGTGGCACTGAAGAACAAGTTGGTCTTTGCTGTTCTTGATATCATCAAGGCTGCTGCCGGTCAAAAGGCAATCAGCGACAAGAGGATCAACCCGGCACTCAAGCGATTGGCAGCTCTCGATAGCCGACCTACCGCCAAGGTTGCGCTTAACGCACGGGAGGTGCTCGTTCTGGCCAACTTGCCCACTTTCGAAGAGCGATCTGTTCAGATGGAGCAGATCCTCAAGTCCTCCATCACCAGCGTGCAATACGGTCAAGATGGCCCCGGTTCTCGTCTGCCTTCCGCCGATGTCCTCAAGGAAGTCACCGACTCTCGGTTCACCGTTTACGACGTGTTGCCCAACTTCTTCGATCACGAAGACCCCTGGGTTGCGTTGGCGGCTTTGGAAGTCTACGTCCGTCGAGCTTATCGGGCATACAATGTTATGCATCTCGACTACGAAGCGGGAGATTCCGTCTCTTCGCCCCACCTTGTTACTTGGCGATTCAAGTTGAGCCAGCACTCGACAGAGCCCATGACGCCGCGCAACGACTCTTCCAAATCTGTTTCGCGAATTGCCAGCATGAGCGATATGTCGTACGTCATCGGCAGGAACCAACAGGAACCTACGCGATTTGGTCTCATGACATCCTTCAATGAATTGTCGGAACTCGAGACTGGATTCCCCAAGCTCTTCGCTCATTACCCTCACTTCGATGTCACCGAATTTAAGGAGCGATATGGAGCAGACGCCAGGCACCCGCATGTCATGAACATTGCCTTCCGGGTATTCGGAGAGGAAAACCTTTCCGACGCTGAAATCATGTCCCATTTCGCAAAGATCGCCAATCAGCATGCGAGCAAGATCTCCGGAGCCGGTATTCGGCGGGTGACACTCTTGATTTGTCGAAAGAACCAGTACCCCTGGTACTACACTCTTCGCGCATCCACCGACGGTACGTGGAGGGAAGAGCAAAACATCCGAAACATCGAGCCTGCTTTGGCCTATCAGCTGGAGCTGGGACGACTTTCCAACTTCCAGATTACTGCGCAGGATGTGTCCAACCGACAGGTTCATGTGTACCACGCTGTTGGAAAGGAGAACCCATCAGACATCCGATTCTTCGTCCGAGCTTTGCTCCGACCTGGTCGACTGAGGGGTTCGATGAAGATCCAAGAATACTTGGTCTCTGAGTTCGATCGTCTTGTCAACTCCATCCTGGATACTCTCGAAATCGTTAGCTCGCAAAACAGGCAAGCCGATTGCAACCACATCATGATCAACTGCGTGCACCACCTGCCAATCTCGTTCGAAGATATTCAGGAAGCTTTGGCCGGTTTCATCGAGCGACACGGCAAGCGATTGTGGCGACTTCGAGTTACCCAGGCCGAAATCCGAATCGTCATCGAAGACTCTGACGGCGTGATCACGCCCATTCGATCGTTCATCGAGAACGTTTCCGGATTCGTTGTCAAATACGAGGCGTATCAGGAAGTCAGCACTGACAAGGGTGCTGCTATGCTCAAGTCCATCGGTCCTCAAGGCCAATTCCACTTGCAGCGAGTCAACTTCCCTTACACGACCAAGGAGTCGTTGCAGCCCAAGCGATACCAAGCTCATGTCGTTGGTACCACCTACGTCTACGACTTCCCAGACTTGTTCCGTCAAGCCGTTCGCCGCGTCTGGGAGAAGACGGCCGAATTCTATCCTGGTTTGAAGGAGCCTACGGACTTGCTTACGGCGAATGAACTCGTCTTGGACGAGCACTCGGAGCTGCAAGAGGTTCCTCGACCGCCGGGTCTGAACAACTGCGGTATGGTCGGCTGGATCTTCACCATCAAGACTCCGGAATACCCCAAGGGTCGACGTGTTGTTGTCGTGTCCAACGATATCACCTTCCAGATCGGTTCTTTCGGCCCCACCGAAGACGAGTACTTCTACAAGGTCACCGAGCTTGCTCGAAGCCTTGGATTGCCGAGGATCTACCTGTCTGCTAACTCGGGCGCCCGTATTGGCCTTGCCGAGGAAATCATGGGCTTGTTTGATATCGCTTGGAACGATCCTTCCAAGCCCGAGAAGGGCTTCAAGTACATGTACCTGACACCCGAAAACTTGAGCAAGCTTCGGGACAACGGAGGTAAGCAAATTGATGGCGCGGTTTCCAAGCATAAAGTAATCCTCGATCTTTTAGCTGGTATCGTCAAGACCAACGAGATTGAAGAGAATGGAGAGAGGCGTCATCAAGTCACTGATATCATCGGTCTCAAGAACGGCCTCGGTGTCGAGAGTCTGAGGGGTTCCGGTCTGATCGCCGGTGCCACCTCTCGGGCATACGACGACATCTTCACCATTTCTTTGGTGTCAGCTCGATCCGTTGGTATTGGTGCCTATTTGCTGCGATTGGGTCAGCGAACCGTTCAGGTCGAAGGTCAACCCATCATTTTGACTGGTGCCCCGGCATTGAACAAGGTCTTGGGTCGCGAAGTCTACACCTCCAACTTGCAATTGGGTGGTACTCAGGTATGTTGTCGGCGCATCTTCGAGTAGTGAATGAGCGCTCATCATTCACCGTCAGATCATGTACAAGAACGGTGTTTCCCACTTGACAGCAGAGAGTGATTTGGACGGTGCATTGCAGATCGTTCAATGGCTTTCGTACATTCCCGACAGGAAGGGCAAGGCTATTCCAATCTTCCCATCAGGCGATCCCTGGGATCGAACGATCGACTACAAGCCGCCCAAGGGACCGTACGATCCCCGTTGGTTCATCGAAGGAAAGCTTGAAGAGACGGATGCAGGAGAGCAGTGGCTGTCTGGTTTCTTCGACAAGGGATCCTTCCAGGAGACTCTTGGCGGATGGGCGCAGACGGTTGTTGTCGGTCGAGCGCGTCTCGGCGGTATCCCGATGGGTGTTATCGCAGTTGAAACTCGAACCGTAGAGAGGGTTGTTCCGGCTGATCCGGCAAACCCGGCGTCCTTCGAACAGAGACTCATGGAGGCTGGTCAAGTCTGGTACCCCAACTCGGCTTACAAGACTGCTCAGGCCATCTTCGATATGGACCGGGAGGGTCTTCCTCTGATCATTTTCGCCAACTGGCGAGGATTCTCTGGTGGCCAGCAGGATATGGTAAGTCGACTTCTTCAGATCAAGCAAGATCTGATGACTAACCTTCGGCATAACAGTACGACGAGATCTTGAAGCAAGGGTCCAAGATTGTCGATGGTCTGTCCTCCTACAAGCAACCCGTCTTCGTTTACATCGTGCCCAACGGTGAACTGCGAGGAGGAGCTTGGGTGGTGCTGGATCCGTCCATCAACCCACAACACATGGAGATGTATGCAGACAAGGAGGCACGAGGTGGTGTCCTTGAGCCCGAGGGTATTGTCGAGATCAAGTACCGAAAAGACAAGGTCTTGGCCACCATGGCGCGACTCGACTCCGAGTATGCCCAGCTCAAGGCGGCTTCGACCGACACGACCAAGTCTGCGGAAGAGCAGAGTGCCGCAAAGGAGAAGTTGTTGGCCAGGGAAAAGCACCTCTGGCCCACTTATCAGCAGATCGCGCTCCTCTACTCCGATCTGCACGATCGAGCTGGACGAATGGAGGCCAAGGGTTGTGCCCGGGCCGCTGAATGGACCGAAGCGCGACGATACTTCTACTGGCGTCTACGCCGCCGTATCAACGAAGCGCACATGCTCAACAAGTTGGCAACGTCACATCCCATCCTTTCGCCCGCTGAACGAGCCGACGTTCTCTCTCAATTGGTCGAGGCGGATTCCGCCTCCGATCAGGCCGTCGCTCTCTGGATTGAGGCTAACGCCAACTCGGTCTCGAACTACGCTGCGCAGCTCAAGACTCAGTACATCAGCGACAAGATTATCGAATTCGCCGAGACTGATCGAGAAGGAACGCTGGCAGGGTTTGCACGAATTATGGAGACATTGTCGGAAGAGGACCGAAGGGCGCTCGTCGACCGTTTTTCGGCATCTTCGTAGGGAAGATGATTCGACAGTCACGACCGTGCTTTCCGCATTCTCATCATATAGAATAGGGCATCGGTAGTGTTTTTGGTTTCGTGGAGATGCCTCTTGTGATTCAGACACGAACTATATAAAATGTACAAAGGACAACATAATGCTTCAAGAGCGGCTCAGCGCGGCTCTATGAGCTCGTCGCGTTTGGCAGTGTTGATCTATCGTACGATGCAGTTGCGAAGGTCTGGACAGGTCCAGACCCACTCCAGTACTGATAAGGGCATGGTAGGCATGGTAGGGCTGTCTACACGCGCACGCGATGACGCGACGCGTTTGAGCGATCGAATACTATGCAATGGTCATCTTCAATTAATGTTCTTGTGCTGTGATCAGCTCGTTCACCTTGGTTGAGATTCATTCATTATCCTTGATTGTCACTGCCTGGTGCACGTCGAGCGATCTAATACATCAAAGTATACCTCGCACGACGGGATGTACGGAGACGACGCACTGAAGCTCATCCTCGAGTCAAAACGGTCAATACAAACAGCCACGCTCGCGAAACACAATGATCCGCTCGTACGGCAAGTCTGCTACGAGACTCGTGAGATTGGCAACGCTTTGAATGCCGTCGCCAACGAATGGTCTCAGATGCAAGATAATCTACCGACAGATCTTTCGCAACAAGCGCAGCTCCAAGAAGAGCTACTTTGCAAGATCATGGTGCGACAACTATCGGCGAACCGGAACAAGCGATGTCTCCTCGCATATCACGCTCAGCGGCTCGACCTGCTCAAGAATATGTACTGGAACGAAGCCGGAGGCGCCTTAGCTCATCTCTTGAACACGAAGATGACGGGCAGAGGACGCGCCAAAGCTGCCGAGGCCAACCACGATGGCGCTATGATGCTTGCACCGGAAGAGGAGGAGGAGACCGACGACGCTGCAACTGAAGACAATCCGGCCGCCAGAGGCGGCGACAACAGGGCAGCAAACGCCGCTTCGGTCATCACAGACGACGTGCGCTCTCGACTCTCACCGCAAGAGACCGACTTTCTGCGCGGTTACAATGAGCTCATCCTCGACTACAAGTCGGAGTTCTTGGACGTCTTGGATTTGACCTCTTCAATCACACGTCCGCCAACAATAGATGACCTTTATGTGGACGTCCGAGTCGTGCGTGATTGCGGGACGGTATATACCGAATTGGGGCAGATCGAGTTCCGGAAGGGGCAGAGATACATGGTCAGGAGGAGCGATATCGAGAGGTTGATCATTCAAGGCTATCTGGAGGAAGTTTAACTTCTTTTTTGTGCACAAAGGCCAGGTATGTGGTGTACTGGCCATTGCTGGCCCGCTAAGTGCTCACAGTCTTGCGAAGGCAGTGATTGGCAGACCTCCCTACGATCCGGGCGGAAGGCCGATGCCGCGAAGTGCAGGATACGCGGAATCCGAGCTCTGGACAGTTGTCCCGCAATTGATATCCAGGCAGGATTTGACACGACGGTATTGGCATCTTCGTCCCATGTCAGTGACATCCCACTGGAAAGGTGGGATCAACGCAGAAGGTGGAGGTGCAAAATCGTCTTTCCCCAGCCAAACGAATGGTCTGGGAAAGACCGCCAGTCCGACTTGCACCATTCGACAGACCACCGGACAACGGCTTCGGTGAGCAGTGGCGTATGGGCAGTTTCGTGCAAGGGCAATCATCGAACGACAAATCACAGCATCCCGTGTATCTATTCGGCAGCACAACAATACAAATCGCATGACCCACATATGTTACAACAATGACCTACCGCCTTGGTTAATCAGACGTTCCCGCAGTCGAAAGGGCGATCCAGTGTCAGAACACTCGTGGGTGGGAGACAATCGCCCAAGCTCCAGTGATTGCGGCCGATCCCATGATGGCGGCGCGAACGGCTGTGAGTCGGTACCACCTGTCGAACAATCGTTTGATGTCAGTCGCATCCGCCTTGTCTGTAACCGTCGCCTCCAGTATGCTATCGTCGAGCGGCTTTTGAACGACCAGGGCGAATGCAATGAGCGCAGGAATGCAGGCGGCGCAAATGGTGAAGAGCTTGCTCGTGCGTTGATTGGGAGCTATCGGTGCATAATTGAGCTTCTGCTCGCTTGGCGCGAATCGAGCTTCAGCGGTCGACACTTACTGTGATATGCGAGGTAGCTCCAAAGGCTGCCCGAGATCAAGGCGATTCCGAGATTGATCGGCTTGCCTCGCATGTATACCCGTCGCCAAATCTTTGCGGTCTCGACCGTTGGGCTGTGGCTGAAGGCGTTTACGACGAGGACGGAATTACAGATGAGGCCTGCGTGCGATCAAGGCTATCAAGTAAGAGAGATCATTCGCAAAGTCGCGGTGACAGGGCAGCTTACCAGTCTGGCCAGCGGTCAGCGCGACCGCTATCGTTTGAGCGAGCTCCAGGTTCCTAGACGACATATCACTCAATGTGCTGAGCTAGCGAGATTGTGCGGAGGATAGCGTGGGACGGATTCGGGGACCCAAGCCGTGACAGGCGCAATGGCGCTGGAACGGGGAACTATCCCGCGATGAGGCCATCTGCTTCACATTTATACCTTTGCTTGAATATGGCAGACTGACGGCTGACTTCTGACAGGTGATGGGCTCCAAGAGACTGTCCTGCAGCTGCTTTGCATCCTGCTTGCATCCTCAATTGCATCCTCTTCTCTTCCGAACGCGTTCGAAAGTCGAGACTCTAGATCTTTAGTCGGCCCGTGGGCCAGGTTGATCATGATCCGGCGGAGGACTCCCACATATATGTCTATCTGGTGTGCAATCTTGAGGTGATCACGGGCGCAATCCCCTGGTTTATCGATTTGCGGCCTGGACGCGCCCGATGTCGGCTCCGACGTCACGATGGAGAGACCATCTCGCGCCCATTTGCACGAGCGACTGCAGGCTATATGAAGAGCTTCATGTGGGCAGATGACAAGCAAGATATGGTGGCAATTGCCCTGGCCAGCGGCACCCATCGGCCAAGAGCGTTGTCGATTACGGCAAACTGTCACATCGATTGTTGACAAAGTACCCAGAGCTGTACCCAGTATGGCATTTTTCTTGTTGACATTTCGGCTGCGGGTGCATTTTCAAAGTCAACATTGGCAGCCATGGCATTCTTGGACGCGGGGTCCCCAGCTCGTGTTCTGGTTGACTTCTTGATTCTTGGGTTTGGCGATCCAAGGCGCTTGCATTGGGCTTGGACGAACGAGATCTTGGCTGCAAGACATATAAGGTCGAACTCTGAACAGGCTGGACTAGTTGTACTAGCTATAAGTCGCTCCCTGATAAACCAACACGCTCTTTACGTCGCTCTCCTTTCGCATTCGCATCATAATAACCTTGATCCGTGGACTTTGGCCCACCCTCTAGTCCTGCGCCACACTACATACAGCATTCGTTCACGATGTTCCCCTGCCACACGCGAGTCAACGGAAAGGTTGGTGTCCCACAGGCGCCCCGCGCTGTGCCTCGCTAATACCCTGGTAAACAGGACGGCGTACTCTACAACTCGGAGGGAGAGGTCTGCACTACCTGGGAATCATTCTCCGACCAAACAAGAGGCTTGCTGATTGGCGGCATGGTGCTTAGTAAGTCCTTCGCCCCTCGGATAGCCCCTCGGACATGGCCTGTCTAATGGATCATTGTCGCGCAGTCGGTATCACCTTGCTCGCTCTCGGAACAATGGGTATCGTGCGTTACGTGCGCCGCCGCAACCGCCGGTCCGGGAGCCCGATGGAGGTTCCTCAACGTCCGATGGCTGCCATAGCGCAACGAGGATACATGCAGCATCGACAGAGCAAATCGATGGCCTCGACGTCCACGGAAGCATCCATACGGTACATGCAACGATACCGGTCAAACAGCGTCTCATCCGGTTCGAATCAGACGCCGACTCAATCGCCCTTGCGACAGGCACCGTACGTCCGGCCCTTTTCGGGCGACTACGAGGAAAGCAATCTGGAATCTCGTCAGCCTATGTCGACGGCGGATACCAGTGATGGCCCGGTCTCGAGCTTGTCTTACGGCGATCATGCGGGCAACCACGGGTATTCCGCTTATCCCTCGATGATGCAGACTTATAACGGCCAGGAAGACGCGGAATATCTCAAGGACATGTCGCGGCGCGGGAGCATGATGGATGCTGGACATGGCAAGGCATGAATAGGAAGACGCAGTTCAAGAAGGGTACCGCACACATTCGTTTTCTCACATGGACATTAGCTGTAAACATCGTTGCTCGAACGGGACCGCAGTGCGGCCGTTGGCATCCGATAATCGTTGTACAGCATTTTCTACACGCATTCATAGTCCTCCTTGTCTCTTCTTGTGAAGTTCTGTTAATCGTCATTCCGATGCTCATGGTCGTACGAAAATAGTCAATGTCGAAGTCTTGATACCCGCGATCCAGTCCGGTCACTTGTCAAACCGACCAGCACGTCCAGTGGAGAACCGATCTGGGTATTTCGCGCCAAGAAATTGTCGCGCACTCGACTCGGCCTTTGGCCTAACCGCGTAGGCCAAGCTGTCATGACCAGTCAGGCTGACCAATCGGGCAATGTTGGACGTGAAGGCTCCTGGGCATTGTCTTGATTCCAGCGATATGGTAATGGTAGTAGCGACGATCCGTCCGCAAATCCCCGTATATGCCGGATACGCAGGTGCCCGGGGAGAATCGATCTGACCGAACCGTGACTCTTTCATGCAAAGCGAACGCAGGCCTACCAGTCATGCACGTCGCCCTTGCTCGACTTTGCATGAATTTTCGCCAGCTTTTCCGTGGTCTCCTGGACCAGCAGGCCGATCTACGTCAAGGTCATCAGCGCCGATGGAAGATGAAGTGGAAGCGGAAAGGCCGTACATCGACAATGCCCGTTTCTATCGCTTTGATCGGCAACACCTTCTCCGCTTTCTTCGGAAGGGTTTCGCCTACCTTTGGCATGGCGCCGTAGGGACGGGTAGCGGAAATCTGGGAAGGATGGAGACCGTCCATCGAGGAGACCGGAGCCCAATTCGAGGGGCCCTCGGGTGGATGATATACCTAAAAGTCACCGAAAGTACAGTCAAAGATTGCACAAACGGAGAAGGGAAGTCTTACCGGTTGCTTCTCGGTGGTGGATGGGTTCCCGTCGTATGATGTATAGTCTACTGTCGGCCGCAGATCCGGTTCTGTACCGTCGCGACAGGTGATGGCGACGACGTAGGTCAGGTCTACCATGAATCAGCCTCTAACCAGTTATGCGGCACGGAACCCACCCTCATCCGGGTCGTTATCCACGAGTCCCGTCTCGAGCGCCGACAATTTAGTCAAGAACGCCTGAAAGAGAAGTTTGATGTCGCGGTGCGAGGGCGACTGCAGGAGTACGGTTGTATCGCGCGCTTCTTCTGTCGGTAAAGGCGTGAGGTCCATATATGACAGGTCAAAGAGGAATCGTTCGAGCGGGGCGTTGGTCGTGGCGGATTTGATGATGAGGGTTATGCGTTGTAGAATGCCCTGTGGGGAATGATGCATCGGTGTCAGTCGAAGACGTGAAGAATCCCGTGAAAGGGCCATGTGCAGTCTGGTAAAAGGACGTCACGACGAGGCATATTCGGAAAATTCGCCATGTTAAAGACAGCTTGCATGCATCGGCTCCTACTCTCCGTTGAACGCCTTCTCGGCCCTCGGCCTTCCCACGAGATTCCCGGAGATCTCGTCTGCAGCATCTCCCATCGCGTTCCACGCTGCGACGCATCCTATTCTCGTCGGCGCTGAACAAGACACCAATGCTCCATTGACAATAGGCTCTCAAGACTTTCGTCTGCGCCTGTCGCTCCCGCTCGACATATCCTTGGGCGGTTCTTCGATATCCAAGGCTTTCTGCCGGTCGAGTTCTCCTTGCTCGTTGTTTTGGAAAAGGGATCGATGCTCGCGTGATTCAAGGACCCCTTGCCCCGATTGCGTCCTATTCTTGCGGAGTCGAGGAAGAACCTGTCGCTGCGCTCGATTGAAATGTCCCCATGATTCCACGCCTGTTATGCCTCCTAGTCTCGCTCAATCCGATAAGCACTGGTAGTCCCTGCGCTCGACAGACTTCTGGCTTGACAGGCATAATATCCTAGCTCCGCTCGTCGTGACCAAGGGTGCTCCGCTCGACCGATCATCGTCCGTCAGAGTGTCTTCGGGTTGTCCTTGCATGCAGCAGCTCTTGTCGTCTGCGCACGACAGCCAAACACTTGGCCATCCTGCAACGGTTTAGGGAACTCCCTGCTTGGAATGGACTTTTGTCGTCGCCTTCCTCGATAGGAGACAAATTCTCCATCAACTCCGAGATGCCTCACCAGTGACGCCTTGTATCAACGCTGGAGCATACAAGAGCTAAATCTCGCGTATCTCGACGCCCCTCCAAGTCTTTGGTCTACGGCGATTCCCCGCACCTCGATAAATCCTGCCATACACCGCCCCCTATTCTCGCTCAGTTTCAAAGACGTTGATGCTGGCTGTCTCGAAGACCTCTGCATGCGGCCGTTCCTGTTCTCGTCCCCTCGACAACGAATGTTTTCTCTCTTGGTCACCAGTGATGCTCGGCCGTCCTGCGACGGCCTCGGAGAATCCTTGCCTGCGGCGCCTCCTATCCTCGCTGCGCTCGAGTAGTAACGCTCGGCCGTCCTACGACGGCCTCGAGGGATTCTTGCCTGCGGCGCCTTCTATCCTCGCTGCGCTCGACGAGACAGGTATTCTCGCTCCCTTCGGTCGCTCGATCCTCTTCTCGCCGTCGTCGCTTCGCTCCTCGGCTCGGCTCGCCTCGCTTACCCTCTGCACTTCTGCCCTCACGGCCCCCACCACCCCACGCACATACCCCCTCACGCCCGGATGCCTACTCTGCCACACACCCACGCCATACGCCTTTCTCCTCTGAAACGTATCCCTCGGATAGACCCCTCTGAGGTACAAGATGTAGTGGAACGCGACCTCGAAGAAATCCGAGATGGTTTCGACCATTTCTGCGAGGGATCAGCGGAAGGATACGCGGGATGGATGCACGGGCGTACGGGTAAAAGTGAAAGCGTCATCCTGCGTGGTGTCTTGCTCCATGGCGTCCGACGTCAAACGTGATTGCTTGAATGAAAGCAGCGAAGCCAGACCCTTCGGTCCCGTTTGAATCACCGCCAGGGGAGGCCCCCGCACAAAGTAAACAAACGAAACCCGCCCGCCCGTTACGAGATGCATCGGAAGCAAACACACGCCGCACGGCATATCAACCACGGGAGAGAGGGAATCGCCGATCAGCGTGTCGCCCTGCCCTGTTGCGCCCATTGCCACCGACGTGGACGCCACGCTACGCCAGCCACCATGCAGTCCCCCGCATCATCATCCTCGAGCGACTCCTCGGGGACGACACACGACCCGCCCCCGGCAGGCGGCGAACAGATGAACAGGCCGCTGCTCGATCATTTGGGGGATATCGTCGCGGATCTTGTTCCGTGTGGGAATAAGGAAGGGTTGCCGAGTCCGGGGGAGTATGCGCGGACGATGAAACCGAGGAGAGGGGCGCCGTTGAGTGGGCAGGGGGAGCTGGTGGAGGAGGGGGAGGGGATGGATGCGCCGGCAAGGGCGGCGATGGGTGAGTCGAGCCGAGCCGAGGAGCGAAGCGACGACGGCGAGAAGAGGATCGAGCGACCGAAGGGAGCGAGGATACCCCGAGCGGAGCGAGATTACCTCGAGCGAAGCGAGAATACCTGTCTCGTCGAGCGCAGCGAGGATAGGAGGCGCCGCAGGCAAGAATCCCTCGAGGCCGTCGTGGGACGGCCGAGCGTCGGTTCTCGAGCGCAGCGAGGATAGGAGGCGCCGCAGGCAAGGATCCCTCGAGGCCGTCGTGGGACGGCCGAGCGTTAGTTCTCGAGCGCAGCGAGGATAGGAGGCGCCGCAGGCAAGGATCCCTCGAGGTCGTCGTGGGACGGCCGAGCGTCAGTTCTCGAGCGCAGCGAGGATAGGAGGCGCCGCAGGCAAGGATCCCTCGAGGTCGTCGTGGGACGGCCGAGCGTAATCCAGTATCAGTCGCCACATGCCAGAAAGCTCGAGCACAGTGAGCACCGACGTCTCATCGAATGTCGGCGAGATCCGAAGCGTCCCGGGGCATAGAGCAACGGGACCCTCGAGACGGTCCAGCATCAGGACCACGTCGAGCGATCGATATCCACCGCATCAGAACGAAAATCTTGGAGCATCACCGAGCACCATCATCGCGTCGAGCGAGCCCTCCATCCCGAGTTGCGCTGACTATCGGAACACTTACAGGCCTTCCCAACGCACGCACGTTCCATCAACAGGCCCGCGCCCATCGCGGTCTCGAGTCCGTCATGACGCCCGACTTTGAGATCCTTCCCGGACGTTCTCGCGCCGAGGCCGTCAAGAAGCCGTTCCAGCGGGACGACGGCGTGCCCGAGGTGCGGGTCGAGGAATCAAGAGACTATTTCGCGGGCACGACGGCGCTGGATGCGGCTTTCGCGGCGGGCAAGAGGAGTCTTCTTGCCGAGGCCGGACGGACGGACGACGGCTCCGCCTCACTTGCGAGCTCGCGTGCACCGTCGCCCGACCCTGGACGCTCTCTCCTCCGCCGCGTCTTTATCGACCGCTCCGCCTCTCCCACGCAACACCTCCTCCGCCCCACCTTTCCCCCTCCCTCACTCAGCACCTACGCGCCCCGCTCACCCAAACCCATGACCTTTCTCGCCAAATGCCAACTCTTTCTCTCCCAATTCATCTCGCTCGTCATCTCCACCATCTTCCTCTCAGGCGTCGTCCTCTGGGCCGTCGCTACCGATCTCCGGCACCAGATCCCACGGATGCTCCGTGGGAAACGCAAGAAACGGACGTTTCCCTGGGACGACGAGCAGTACTGGCGCACCAATGAAAAAGTCTCCAAGGACCCGCGCGACTATGCGCGCGCCATCGGGATGGACATGGAGAACCAGCAGATCGAGACCGAGGACGGCTACTACCTGCGCGTCAATCGTGTCATCGACCCCCGCGCCCGTCCACACGCCGACGGTCGTGGCGGCTTCCCCGTCTTGATCCTGCACGGCCTGTTCCAGTCCTCGGGAAGCTTCATCACCTCGGAGGACCGGTCCCTCGCCTTTTGGCTCGCACGCGAGGGCAGATACCAGGTCTACCTCGGCAACACGCGCGCTGTCTACGGCATGGGCCACCGAAGCTTTTCCACATCGGATCCGCGCTTCTGGGACTGGACGATCCGCGAGCTGGCCATGTATGATTTGCCGGCGCTCGTCGAGCATGTTTGCCGCGAGACGGGCTACGATAAAGTCGCGTTCATCGGGCACTCGCAGGGCAACGGACTGGCGTTTATCAGCTTGAGTCTCGGGATGTGCCCTTCGCTCGGCCAAAAAATGAGCCTCTTTGTCGCCCTGGCACCGGCGGTGTATGCCGGGCCATTGACGAGCGGGTTTCCGTTTGCGCAGCTGGGCAAGATTGAGTGGAGCATGTGGAAGCGCCTGTTTGGCGTGCTGGATTTCATTCCGCTGATGCGGTATAGCTACAATCATGCGCCGGCCAAGGTTTTCGTGAGTGGATTCGGGGTCAAGCAGACGTGCGCTGATGACTTGATGCAGGCCACGCTTGGATAGTGAGTGTTCATAGCCCAAAGAGACATGATTGACTAAACGCATCGCCGCGCAGCACAATGTTTGCGTTCTTGTGAGTATCTTCAAGCCGTTCGCTTCATGGTATTGATCCGTTACCGCTTCTAGGTTCAACTGGTGAGCTCCATTCATGTCAAGTTTGACTTCCGCGCTGACCCTATTCTTGCCAGGACGGATGCCAACTGGTACGCCCTTCCATCTCTTTCACATGATCTGCTAACTCTCCCTCAGGCTCCACCGCCGCAAAACCAAAATGTTCCGCTTCACGCCGACGCCCGTCAGCTCTGCAAGCGTGTTCTGGTGGTGCGGCAAGGGCGGCTTTGCTCATCGCAAGTGCACCCTCGACGATTCGCTCGACCGATGGTTCGATGATCGTTTCCCTCCCCTCTCGATCTACTATGGCGGCCGGGATTACTTGGTGCTAACCGAGCCGTTGTTGGAGAGACTGGAGCAAAAGGAAAAGGATGTTGAGGTTATTCGCGTAGAGAAGCTCGATGTGAGCGAAGTGCGTGGTCTCTGGTGGTCATGAGCAGAGGCCGTGAAGTTGATCATCTTGGACTACAGCACTGCGACTTTTACTGGGCCGCTGAGGCCGTCGAGTGGGTCTACCATTCATTAAAGGGTGGGTTCGCGGTCGTTTCCACAATCGTCTTGACTAATGTGCATCCATAGAGGACATTGAAAAGACGCGACCGCGGTATCCAGAAGAAATTGAAGAACACTCTTAGGATGACTGCTAGATTTCCATAGATGCGGATTGTATTTTCTCTTGTATTGTAGGGCTCATAGATACACGCTTGTGTGTTTTTGGTACGACTGCTTCGCTCTCTTCGTACTGCACATGGGCCTTGACTGCACCAAAAACTCGCTACACCGATCGCTGAAACCCACCAGCGATCTCCCTCTCTTTCGCCTCGTCCGCCTGCAAACAGGATATGCATCGATGAACACATACAAAAATATATAGACTACATGATTTCTCGGCCATGTTTGCCGCTCCTTCATTACGCATTACGCCTCAAGGGCTATGCAGCCTTCTTGCCCCGCTGCCTCGCCCATTAACGAAAGGAAAAACCGGCCTTTTGAGCATCCCGCGCCCGCAGAGACCGGCCAAATGCCTTTCGTCATCACCGTCAATGCGCAAGCCACTTTCCCTGCGCCTCGTACGCGTCCTTTTCTAGCCGTTCAATGTCGAGCGGGTGATGCGAGCCGCCGTGTGCGACCGCGTGGTGTTCTGCCGCCTCTTTGGCTTCCTCCTTCTTCCGCTTGCGCCATGCCGCTCGAATTTCCTTGAATTCTAGAAGGAAATCAGCATAGGATTCGCATTGATAGAGGCCGTTGACTCACCCTCCGGTCTACGCTTATCGCCGTGTTTCTGCATGCTGACGTGCGCGTTCAGATGATTCAACGTGCCGTACGACTTGTTGCACCCCTCGTATCCACACAAGTACAGCCTCTCAATCTGATCGAATTTCCTCCGCGGGCGTTTCTTGTGCACGGGCCCAGACGCGGATTCTTCCTGGGTGTGACCAAGCAAACCCATCTGGTGTGCCGCGGCGTCGGCCAGTGTCGTACTATGAATTCCGCTGCCGGCCGTGCTCGGTCGACGCTGCAGATGCTGATGAAGGTAGATATCGGCCATGCTCGGGTTTCTCGAAGCGGCGGCAGCAGCAGCGACGGCGTCCATGCTCATCCGACGGTTCTGCATGTAGATGTCGGGTAATGAGGGATTGCGAGACGATTCCGTGAGACTATCGTGCCGCGTCGAGTCGAGCGAGACGGATGAGTACGAGCCATTCCGATGATCGAGCATGCCGGCGCCGGGTGCAGATCCGGCGCTGCTGTACGACCCGGCCGAGGGGAAGACACCCGACGCGGCGGAATGCAGGGTGTAAAGTTGATGCTGTTGCTGTGGCGTCATGTCTCCCGTTCCCGGGAAGAAGCCATTGGGCGTGCCTGTGGACGGATCAAATCCGCCGTGAAGGCCTATGCGGTAATCTGTCGGAAAGATCGGTCCGCCCGATGATCCTGGGCGTGTATCGTATCCGCCATCCACGACGCCTCCGGCCGTCTCCATCTTGACGGAATTGCCGAACCTGACACTGTTCATGCTGCGTGCACTATTGAGCGCGGATTGGCCTATCAACGGGGCGACGACGGACGGCGAAGCGGGTGGACGATCAAAAGGCAGCGTGGTGAGCGTGGGCACGCTAAACCTCCTGGTAATGTCCATGTAATTCAACATACCGGTCAAATTCGGGTCGATCCCGTCGATCGAGTGTGCAAACATGCCATTGTATCCGGTACCGTTGTGACTCGCCAAGTCACTTTGACGCCGAGCGTGCTGTTCGAGCGCATGCGCGTACGTCGTCTGCGCGGAAGTCATCCCATATCCAGAAGACTGCTGCGCCGGCAAGGGTGCTTGCTGCTGCGGCTGTGGCGTCACCGACGTCTGATGCTCATTGATTGTGCCCAACCCGATGCTCGCCCTCCGCTGCGCATCGAGACTGCTGAACGCGCTCATGGCGCCAAACGTCCCGGGCGCCATGGACCGCTGCAGGATGCCGGCGGATGTTGCTGGACGGCGTGTTTCGCTCGTGGTCGGACGTGCAAAGTCGTGGCTGATGGGAGGAAGGGCGACGGCGTAGCCGCTGTTTTGCGTCCGGAGATCGGGACGGTTCTGATATTGAAGGTGCATCGGGTGTTGGTGTTGATGTTGTTGATGTGGCTGATGTTGGTGTTGCATGTTGTGTGTCATGTTCTGAGTGGTGTTGATCATTCCGCCGAGATGGTTATACGCCTGATCGGCCTGATGGATGTCGGGCGTAGCGTCGAAGTCTGCGTCGTGCGTGCCGATCTCGGGAGACTCGTGCGCGCCGTTGCCACTTCCGCCGTTGGACTGGTTTGTGATCAAATGCTGTAGCACTCCGGCCGACGTCGCAGGACGACGTGTCTCGCTCAACGACGGCCTCGCAAAGTCCTGACTGATGGGCGGAAGCGCGTACTGGACATCGTCGACCTGGGCGACGGCCTTGTGACCGATCTGATGTGCCATCATCATATTGACGGGGTCCGCGGCGTCGGGCTGTGTGAGCGCGGGGTCGAGCTCTGGCTGGTGCGTGCTGCCCGAATAGGCGTTTGAGAACATGGTGGGAGCTTCGGCCAGACAAGCGAGCGGAGGGAGGAAGCAGAAGATCAGAGGCGCCGTGGGCGCGCGTGAATGTTGGCTCGGTATCAGTATGGCGATTCGTATGGCCCCTCTGCCCTCGACCGCTGGCTGCTGCCCCTGTAGCGTGCCGCACGGCCCTGCGCATTCCCAGGGCGATCGATTGTGGTGCCAAATGACGCCACTTGCGTCCGAATACCGTGCATATAGGTCCGCGAGCGGGACATTCCAGCGAGGTAGGGTCACGTGATTTGTATTTTCCGGGGGAATTGGCAGGTCAATTAGCAAATAAGCGGATCTCAGCTTTTTTTTTTAAACCGACCTTTATGTCAGAAAGGGGGCCAGGTCTCCACATGCCGAAACATCTCACCGCGGAAGCAAGACCCCGTTTCCGTCTGCAGGTTATGACGCTGGCGGCTTTCATTTATTGAAGAATCCCGGGAATTGAACGAGCGAGGAAAGTGGACGACAGGAAAGCACAGGAAAGCGAGCGACGGATGTTCAATGGCAATTCGACAACGGGACTTGTCGGCGTGTCCAAGACCTCTTCTGAGCTCCTCTCCCTCCCGCCTTGGTCCAAACTCCAACCATCCTCCCTTCTGCGGCCCTTCGTTCAGTGTTCTTAGGCCTATTATTTTTGCACAACTTTGGCAGTCTTCCTGCTTGCTCTTCCCCTGCCGGCGACCCACGACGTCTTGAGATGTTGAGTGCGCTCTTCTGTGGCTCCCTGGAATGAACGTCGCTGCTTCTTTGTCGCTCTCAAGCCTGAGCCGGAGATCCCCCACAGCCCGAATGCCTCAAGCCAGCTCCTGGCTTTCAAGCCTGACCCCTCGATCAATCCCCTAAAGTCCACCCACGATCCACGATCAGGCTTTACCCGTGGCTCCATCCGCATAACCGCTCTCACCGGCGCCAGTGATCCCTGGTGACAGCGACGTGACAGCCCGCTGTCAAAGCTGCTGTCAGCCGAGTCCACTAAGATGATCAAGTTATTTCTGGCGAGTCTTGTACATATTTGACTAGCTCTTCCTACTCGTCTTATTGCGCTATAGCTATCGTCCACTTCTGAAAGCTCTTCTGAATAGCTTTCTGAAATTTGAATCCATATCTTAAGCGGGCCATGTTCAAAAGCTCTAGCTGCCTCTCTAGCGAGTCTCTTAGCTCGAGTCCATGTCAAGTCTCTGAGCTAGTCTACGTGCTAGTCTCTGGTCGCTTGAACGAGCATTACGATTTCCCCACGAAGTTGTCTCCGTGCTCCGGAGGTGCACCTTTCTCCACCACCAAGTCCCCAGACGGGTGATGTGACGGGTTATAGCAGACCTATGAGGATCACAATCTAGCGGTGATCTAGCTTGATCTGGGTCGCGAGCTAGTGAGCTAGCTAGTGGGTACACTCAGGCACGGAGCGGCTGCTTTTTTCATGCATATTCCTGAAACGAGCGTCTTGGACTTGGTTTAGCACGGAAGGTAAAGCTGGGGCGAAGGGTTTCACTAGGTGTCTAGCGTGCGGCATTGCGAAGTTCGCCCCAGATGCGGCCAACTGCTTCGAGTAGTAACCATCAGGAACCAGCTTGTGAGCGCGGCATCGTCGACGGCCGTGACTGTGAAAGGTTGCAAAGTCGTACGAGCCCAACGTTGCGACTTCGCTCGAGACCACGAGTCTTGCGAATAGGATATGTCGTTTCCATTACTGCCTGAACGGCAGACAGCCCTGTTCGTCGCGAATCGCCACTCATCGTCCTTCGCCGCCAAATGATCCTGCCGCTGTTTCGATACGCGGCACATGACAGGGTGTGGCAATGGAAGGCTTGATCGACCCAAACACTGAACAAATTGTAGTCCTCTATACAAAGTCCGCAACCCTTGACGTCTATCATGGCTATATTACAACTCTCCGAGCGTGTCGTCTGAACATGGCGACCGCTCTATGTCTGTTGTCCATCAAACTTTTCGTCGTACACTGCTTTCCAATCCGCCTCGACCAAGAATCGATGTCGCGCTCTCATCGCCGGTTGCGACATGCGCCGCGGAATGAAGCGCCCTATCGGGTTCTCGAATGCCTTGGCAATGGCCGATTTGAATTGCGTCTCGTTGCCCTGCCTGACATTGTACACATAGGGCTCGCCTACGTTTATCAGGCCTTCGTGCTGCGAATACCATTGCGTTTGATCATCGGGATTGTTCTTGTCCCAATCGATGATCGAGTTGATAAACGGCAGACCCATGCAGAGTCCGTCGTACGGTGTCGGAGAGAGCCTCGGTCGACCGACGCCGATCAAGACCTTGCTATGCCCTAGCTGTCGACGGAATTCCGGCAGGGTCATGAACCCAAGGTTGGTAATCCCGCTGTCTGGAAGCGCGCTGCCGGCTTTGCCGATACCGGCGGCAAAGTCATACCCAAAGTCCTTCTTCATGTCGCTGAAAATGTGATCGTGGAACCCGTAACGCGGCGGCTCAAAGTATTCCGGAATCTTGGCCAAGATGTAGGCGCGGTGTTCTCTTTCCTCGAGCGGGATGACATCTCCACAATACGCCTCAATCGAGTATCCGAGATACATGTTGAAATCGGGTTGTCCGAGCGAGGGGAACGTCCTGTATGGCTCCGGAGCGAGCGTCCACTGCGCTCCGAGCGGGTGTTCATCCGTGTTTTCCCAGAAGTGGAAGCCAAACATCTTCCAGAGAGGCACACCCTGCGGGAAGTCTGGCGCCTGCGCACATCGCCATTCTGCTTGAGGCTCGTAATTCGGCGAATTGGGATCGAGCGCATCTGGCTCCTCTGAGACGCGCTGACCATACAGACGCGGATGTCCGTAAAAGACGGGATTCTTCCAGCGGCCGATCTGTCCGTCGTCTTCGAGCTTGCTCCATTCGGACAAGGTATGATTCCTGACCTCCTGGCTGTCTCCTGCTTGCGCCTGGACAAAGGCGATCTGCGCGCCTTGCCTGATGTCCGGTTCCGACAAGACCTTTGAAAGATCGTAAACTCCGTGAACCCTGCACTCGCGGATATTGCTCGTCTGCGCGATAATGATCTGAATCAGGTCGGGGATCGCCCAGTAGAGCTCATAGATCTCTGCCGTGTCGTAGGCGTACAGAGACGAATATCCGAGATCATCGAATGTTGCCATCGTAGACCTTGCCCTGAAACAGCCTTTGCTTCAGCCGAAGCAAAAATCTTCGGAAAGGCTTTTCTTACCAGATATCTTCACCGCTGACCCAGCCGATATGTACCGCTCCGAAATGGTATGTAGCCAGCAGGACGACGGTCATTTCTTCCGGCATACACGTCAAAGGCTTCTCCCCTCCATCAAAGTGCTTGGCCCTTTTGAGTTTTGTCGGTGTCATGGACGCTTTGACGCAATTACGGAGGCGTTGGAATACGGGCTGATTGAATCTTCTTGCCGCCTTGAGGTCGGGTCTGCGTAGAATCGTTAATGCTCTAAAACGCGAATATCATGAACCTCACTCACTCTGGCCGCCAACGCTCGTCGTAATGTTCGATCAACCAATCGAGACCCCGTAACGTCTTTTCCTTCCTCTCGTTCGACCAATTATCCAGATTCGGATATGGCTCGGCCAGCCTCGGCAATGCCAGGTGCTCCGGCTCCAGGTATTGCTCGTCCATCGCTATCACCTGCGCCCTCGTCGCTGCCGCCTCACCGAATAGCCACGGACAGTCTCTGAATGAGAGGCAGTCCATCACGCGCAAGTGAAAGCTCCGGCTGTCGGCCTCCAGGAATGGACCATTGCCCTTGACGAGATCCGAAACGCTAGTTATTTCCGCGAGAAGTGGATGCGACCTAATGCTGAGCCATGTTGCGAGGGTGACGAATGCGGCTAGGAAGAAAAAAGTGCGACGAGATCTGAGATGAGCGCGCGAAGTGAGCAGGGGGACCATCGTGGTTGGGTGAACAGAGACTCGCCTGCGTCTCATGGAAGCAGCCCCTACTTTGAGAAGGTGCGACGGCCGATACGTCCTCAGCGTGCCCTCGTGCTCCATTTCCACTCTTGCCTCATCCCACCTATTCACGTCCAGCGAGTCCGAGCGATTCTGCATCTGGTTTGATTGGACGAAGCGGTTGCCTTCAAGTTGGGGAGATGTATCCGGTGAGACGAGATCAATGGAGAGTGTGCGTTTCCTGGTAGCGTTTGCAATAGCGGATCTTCGCAAAGTGGCTACCGTCATCACGGAGCACGAGTCAAGGCTGCATAGCACGGGAGCTGCCGAAGCGGAGATAAGAGCAGTGAGGGCGATGGGTGATCTTCTATCGGAAAGGTATGTAAGCTATTCGAGAGCAGCCAGCGAGGCAGTCGGGTGAGCTGTCGGTCGCTTTCCAGACCGGACACGATCTGCGCACTGACAGGTGCGTCGAGCTGAAGCCTGTTTCCATCAGCTTTCCTAACTGGAGATCTTCCAGCTGCTCCAAGACGGCTTCACCTTGCATCTCGGACCTAAAATACTGGAGAAAAAGCTGGAGTGGCAGGAATCCACCGGGAAAGTCGGGAACATTCTTGTTAATAGATTATTATTGCAGGTAATCAGCTCCAGTATGTCATCCAATAGTCTCACCCAGAATAACCCGCTGAATAACCCCGGGCAGCGAAAAAAGTAACGCACAAAACTGCTGAGAAAACTAGCTAGAAAACTGCTGATGAGTGACAGCTTTCATATCGGTGATTCGATGAGCGACCTTCCAGAATTCCTTCCGGTATCTCTTCAATTAGCACTTCCAGCTGCACTTCCGAGAGAGTCAAAAGAGCGCGCTGTCAAGAGCCGAGTCGAGCAGCTGGTCTCAAGCGAGCTGTCGTTTCAACAAAGCAGGAGTAACAGCTGGAGTAGCTATAGCAGCTAAGTAGTCACTGTAGGAGTAACACCCAGCTAGTCACCCGGGCTGTCACCGGTCAGCAACAGCTTTATAGCAACGTGCGGACCATTGATTGTGGGAACCGAATGTAACGTGGGCTCTGCAAGCGAGCCGAGAGAGCTTGAGAAAGCTACCGAAAGTCACAGTCTGAAACCGGCTCTGGAACCATTCTCAGCTCCAATCTCCAAAAGGCTCTGAAATATGAAGGCCATATCGCGCCGGCCGGATGAGCGGGAAGAGCAGATGAGCTCAAGATATACCGCCAAGTAGACGCGACCCGGGCATCGTCGCCTCAGATCCCCATGACTGGAAGTATGTCAAGCAGTGATATAAGGCAAATCCATGACCGGCGGCCCAGCGCCCTCATTCTGCAACCAATCCGCGGCCTGTCAGTCACGCAACACATGCCGTGGAGACGGCGGGCAGCCGGGTCGGCAAGCAGTGTGAATTGCATGATGATGGGGATATGTTGGATAAGAGGATGAGATGCTGCGGTTGAATTAGACCAAGGTGAGCGTATTGAGGGTATGTCACCAAATGAAAGTCTTGACCCGTACCCCAAGCCTTCTTCTGCAGGCTGGAAAGCGCAAAATACAGCCTGAAACAACCACTCTCGGCTTCTGTACGGAAGACGGATTGTGCGTCGCGGGCAAGCTGGCTGTTCAATCTTCTGGGGTCCAACTATCGATCGGAGCGACGGATGTCGAACTCGCAGAGAGCAGGAGTGGGATCGGAAGAGAGGAAGAGATTGCTTCCGCTGACTTCCGGTTCCTCCCAGGACGCTGAACAGCTGGTTTCCGCTTTGCAGTTGGTAAAGAGATCCGGACTCCGGAGAATAGCTCAAGTTATGGGCCGCCAGCAGCAGGGGTGTGACTGGGTGAGGGAGAACGCAAGCACATGTACAGTCCATGTAATTCTCGGTGAGCTATGTCATCCACATAGAAAGGGGTTCCACAAGCACTTTGTCGAGATTCGATTACCACTTGCCTTTAATCCAACGCAACAAGCCAGTAGAATAGCCGTTATGAATGAACGGCGCGTTGCAGACGGGCTTTCATCGGTATCGCGGCTGGTCACTTCGGGGTGTCATTTTTGACAGCTATTCGGATTACTCTGTGATAGATGCAGGCCGAATACCGAGGGAAGGCCATGTTGAAAAGCGCTGTCAGGACTAGAGGAAGTGAGCGTTTCGTCTCTAAGGGCGGGTGTGCGCAGACCGTGTGTAAGAATCAGGCGTCAATCGCCCTCTGACCAACTTCCGCTGAGAGCCTGACACTGATACATTGGCCCCCGCTCAGACACAGACATCCTGAGCCCATGCAAGATAGTGGGCAGCCGTCCTGCGGAATGCTTTTGCGTACTCCAACCATCAGGGGGGTTAGGAAAGCCAGAACAAGGCTGCTCAATAAGATTAGGACAGGAAGCCGAGCTGTAGGAAGCGCTGTCGCAGAGCAGCCAAGCGCTTGGAAATTCTGCCAATGGCCGACGAGTTATAACGACTGCTTGAATGCTCTCTACACTGTGAGGCTGCTCCGATGGTATTAGATGAAGGTCAAGCAGTGACTGAAGTTTTGCTCTTCGATTTCAAGAGTAGCAGGATCTCAGTGTCCTAGATCTGTGATCGACGCAAGCTTCTACGGCCGAAGCCGATCGTTAGGCTGTGTCCGGAACGTGGCACGCTGGGATTTATGGGCTAACAAGCTGCTAACAAACAAAATAGAGATGTGAAGAATGCTGAGATCGCCATCGCCCTTGGTTTCGACAGCTGTATCGACGAGTCAGATAGTGGATCGGAGGACGCAGTGGGGCTCTGCATCATCACGGTCACCATCTTTTCGTCTCTTCCAACGTTGATTGTTGGCTATTCGCCCCGTCCTTTCCCATCATCCTCCAAAGGAACATGCGCAGTGGAAACGATTCGGAACGCACGCTGGGATAGGGTAGCGCGAAGCGGTGTTTATCCGACCTTTTCGTCGGACGTGTCGCAATCAAGGCTGTGACTCGATTATCATCACCAGAGAATCGACAAGAAGCAAAGCATCCAGGAGCGTAGTCTATGAACGTTACATTCACGCTAGGGAACGTATACGCAAACGTGAGTGTAGAAGCTACTTGTTCAAGGTTTCTGCTCATGCGATTGCCCATTCATCTCTCTGCCAGACTCCTTTCATACCTCAGTTTTCGCCATCCTTGCAATGCGTGTGAGGTTCCTATTGACCGTGCTCCTTGGAGTGTTAGGGGTTCAGGCACAATCATCGACAACAAGACAATCGGCGGCTTCTCAGACCTCGTCTTCCGCGTCCGGCACGAGTGCCAATTCCTTACAACTCGTCACCACAATTTTGACGACCATCTCTCCAACATCATCAGGAGCTTTACCCATCACCACGTCCTTTGTGCTTACAATCGCCCTCAATAATACCCTGTCTCCATCCGTGATCTCCAATTCCTCCTCGTCAACAACTTTTCCGAACGGGACCACAATCTATACCAACGGCACGACAGTCTATGTAGATGGCACCAAAGTCACCTCCAATGGAACCATCGTGGCAGCGAATGGAACGACAATTGTCAACGGTACCACAGAGATCTGGAATGGGACGCAAAGTTGGCTGCCCTTCAAAATCAGGATCGATGGAGCGTACGGCGCAAGCGGAGCGGTCCTGATGCTTTCCGGAGGGTTTGTTGGGGTTCTTGGAGGAAAACATAGATGGTGAGTGTCCGAGTAAAGGCTGTTTACAGGCACTGACGGAAGGATGAACGACAGGAGCTCGATGGCTATCGTCTCGGGCTACTCGGTTCTCTTATTCACTCTGGTCTTGATTTTGCGGTTCGGGTATGTCACTGTACGCTTTCAAGGCGCTTCTCTCACACTCCTGCCATGTCCTCGTAGCGTCGAAGCCAAAATGGCCCCACCTTCGCCTCAGTATCCAACCGCTACAGAGCGCGGTCTTTACTGTCTCGCGAGCATCATCGCCGCAATTATCGGGTCCGGTATCGGATTGTTCTTTTACAAATATACACGATACTGGGTGTGCGCCATGGGCGGTTTTGCACTCGGCTGGTTCATCATGGCATGCAAGGCTGGTGGAGTCACGGGCAACTCGATTGTCGGACGGTGGGGTCTCATAGGCGGTAAGTGGACTGCAGTTTCACTTCAAGCCGCGACCGATCATCTCTCCCATCAGGCCTGTCTGTGGTGTCTTTTATCGTCGGACTGTTGCCCCGGTGGCACCACCATCTTCTTCTCGTTTCTACGGCGTTTATCGGATCAACCGCGCTGGTACTCGGAATTGATTGCTTCTCTCGAGCCGGACTGAAAGAGTTCTACATCTGGAATCTGGGCTTCCGGGACTTATTCCCCAAAGTTCAGGGATACAAGTATCCCCTGTTGACAATTATGCAAGTCGAACTGGGTGTGCTTGCAGCTTGTTTCCTTGTGAGTCTTTAGTTTCGCTCTTTCGCATAAGCTAACCTATTCATCTAGATCGGAACTGCCATACAGTACCGTGTACTTGGCAAACTGCACGTCAAATTAAAGCAAGTCCAGGCAGAAGAAGACGCCCGACGGGAAGCACGGGAAGAAGCGCAAGCGGCTGCGCATTTCAGTAGAATGGAGAAAGACCTTGAGTCTTGGGAAGGCAAGTATGGAAACAAAAAGGGCGAATTTACCGCTATGGAAGAGGGATTCCCACTGGCTACGTTGGCAAAGGATAGCCGACCCGACTCGACTGTCAGCCTTATGCGCAGGACTACCAGCGGGTACGAGCATGGATCGAACGGAGCGATATCACCGACAACACAACCTGATGGCGAAAGTACGCGCAGTGCAAATTTCTTGCCACCCATGCAGCTTGGAGATTCGATCAGCGTTACAACAGGTGTCCCAGCAACAAATGGCAACAACCCGCCAATGACCGTCAGTGCAGAGGAGCTCGAGCGAGTACGGTTGATGCGCGAAATCGAAGATACCAAGAAATCCATAGAAGCTCTGCGGACATCGACATCCGCTGGTTCCGTCATGCTACCAGAACGCCCGACCAGTTCCGCCACTCACTTTGACAGCGCTCGATCTAGGAGGCAGTCCGCTCTGTCTCACGGCTCCAGGCTGTCGACTCATGCGCCCGATATCGCCACCTCGCAAGGATCCGCGACACCCAACGGCTCTGCAAACCGTGAATGGCAAGAATATTTGGCGGATCGCAAGCTATTCACTCCGCCGTCAGGTGTGACACCTCCGATCGAACCATCAATTGGCCGACTGTCAAAAATTCCCGACGCTGTGCTCGAAGCGATGAACCGACGCGAGAGGACCGTGAGCGCATATGAGCTCGGAGCGAGTTCCACGCCCACGATGGAAGACCCCCTGGGCACCACCGATGCCCGCCCGAACTCGATCACGCCCTATACCCGTCGACGCTCTTCGTTGGATCTCCTCGTGGCCCCGGCCCTTGCTCGACCGGCTCCGGCTACGATGGGGCCGAGGCCACAATCTGGTTATCGATCGGCGCCAATCGTTACAGGGCACGCAGACTCGCCCCTGTTGCGCAAGTCCAGCGAGGCTCGAGGAGGCTCTCCGGAGGATGCTCACCGCACCATCACATTCGAAGAGCTCGGTGCGCGACACCGGGCCCGACTGTCGAAACTGCAGCAACCTGTGACGGAAGAAATGCAAAATAGTCTTGATCTCGCCGCCGCCAAGGCGCGATACACCAAGAACCGGGAAGCAGAGAAACGTGCGGCTGCAAAGAAGGCTGCAGATACTGGGGGACGAGCACAGCAGGCTTCACCATCACGCCTGCAAAGAGAACCTCAGTCTGCGACCGCACGCGGTCCCGACAGCAGCATGTTGGCCAACATTCCGCAAGAGAGCGGAATGACCAAAGCCGCGCAATGGACCCGCAGGCAAAGCTCGATGCAACTGGATCGGGCGGCCGTGACGTTGGAACTGCCGGTGGGCGAGAGATCAGTGAGGCCGCGTGGTCAAGCAGAGGGGCCCCGGGATCGTTCGTTGCCCTGTCAAAGGTATTCGTTGGGACCGAACAAGGTGGTCAATTAATCGCGTTTGGGTAGAATCGTTTGGACTTTGTCGTAGACTTTTGTACCTTTCATTGATAGAGAGCGGTCGGAGCTGCCGGGGGGAAGTGTTGAATCGTTGAAGCAGCACCATATGGACAGTATTTTGTTTGTCGAATCCTTGCACCGCCACTGCGGTTCGAGACGATGGTGTGCTCGACGGACTCGATAACGGTATGTCCGCGAACTTCAGATTGAAGCCGGGAAGCCTTGCGAGGCGAGAAAACGTCACCAAATGCCAAGCGATTTGACGTGCGGCATCAACCAGCACAGCTCTCGAATCTCCGGAGAAATGCAGGACTGTACAAGCGGACGTGTCTAGTCTAGATCTGGAAGAATGAGCTAAAGAATGGGTAGATAGAAATGAACTAGCTAATATGAACTGCTAGTTGTCGAGGAGATGCGCAGTCGTGACTCGAGCGTCGATATCATGTGGAGACTGCGAATGAGTCGAGCGCTGTTGCAACTAAAGGGTCCGTTCGCTGCCGAAGAGCGCTCTCAAAGGAAGAGGTGAAAGCCGGCAAAAGACAGAAATAAAGACCCACTGCGCGGGCGATAAGGCGGACGAGCTGCATCAGCGAATTCCGTAGCGCACGAGGGCGATCGAGTTTCCGCCAAGCTTGATTCATTCCCAGCCAGCATCATTCGGCGGATTGGTGATTGTACGACTAGTGGCTGACTGCTATACCATCCACTGCTTCCATCCGTGCTTGGCATCCCATCAATACAAAACAACCATCTCATCTCATCCCACCCCATCCATCACTCATGGACGGGCCCGCTGATGAACGTCTCGCCGGCGCCATCTCGTCCGGCATAGCGTCTCTTCCTCCATTCCTCGCGCCTGCCAACGACTTCTCCCAGCCGCCCTTCATGGACAGCCACAGCGACTACCACGGCTTTGCGCCGCACGGCCATTCCAATCAACCTCCCGGGTTTGATCCGTCAAGCAACAACGCGCTCTTCAACGATATCCTTGCTAATCTCGCGGAAGAGGACAAGGCGACGGCAACGTCGGCTTCCGGCTCCGGTTTGGGACATGGGTCGAGACAGCAAGAGTCCGGAGGATATGTGGATGCCAACTTGCACCCTCAGACCTATGTATCATCAACTTATCAGTCACGCTCGCGGAATGGCGAAGGACCGGTTCCACCGCCGCCCGCAGCTGGAATGCTCTATATGCCGGTTCCACGGCCAACGGGTGGCGCAGAAGGTAATCCGAACGACGGAAATCGCGCGACGACGGCAGCTGGCAATGGTCGAACACGACCGCATCGATCGGACTCTCTGGATTCCAGTGGAGGAAGCGAGTACGATGAGGCAAAGGACAAGTCTGCCGGTGTTCGGGGCGAAGAGAAACACGAATGTAAATGGGAAAACTGCAAGCAGTAAGTGGGGTCTGGCTGAGGACTGCAACGGCCAGCTTGCTCAAACGCCTCCTAGTCATGCCAATTCACCGGAAGATCTCTACGAGCATCTCTGCATCTTTCATATCGGCCGAAAGTCGACCAACAATCTTTGCCTGACTTGTGGCTGGGAGAACTGTGGCGTTGTATGCGCCAAACGAGATCACATCACATCCCATTTGCGAGGTGAGCCTGTATCCGTACATTGTTTCCGTCTTTTCTTACCCTTTGCCGTCAAAGTGCACACGCCTTTGAAGCCCCACGCATGCGGAATCTGCAACAAGACATTCAAGCGGCCACAGGATTTGAAGAAGCACGAAAAGATCCATACAGAGGAGCATCACATCCTTCACAAGCATTCCAAAGCACCATTGGCCAGTTCCATCATCGGCGCAAGAGCCGGTCGTCCTGTCAGTGGCCGTCCTGGAAGACCGAGAAAGACATCAAATGTGTCTTCTACGAGCGATAATGATGGTTCCCAGTCAATATCCTCCCAGCAAGGCTACAGCAGAAAGCGGGATAGCAGTGGCGAACTCGTCGATAACTCGCGCGGAAGGAGAAGCAGCGCCAGCTCACGCACAAGTGTCAGCTCGTGGGACGGCCGACCTTCGCCTGGCTCAATTTCTCCGGGCCAGCACCACGCGTCCTATCCGTTCGAACACCATTTGCCCGGACCCTCTGTGCCCTACGTCCCGAATCAAGCGCTCTATCCATCCTTGTCACACTTTGGCACGCCCAATCCTCCACAGCCCCCACCGCTTGGTTTCTCGCACGGGGTTATGCCGACGGTCAACGTACCATTATCGGTCAACGTTCCCGCGTTAGTCGCCGAGAAACATCAACGGGAGTATGAAGAGCTAGCTCGCAAGCAACGGCAGGAGCTGTTGGTTATGGCTGGCACCCTCGGGCCGAATCGCGCAGGATATAATGGTCATAACCAGCACAATCAGTATCCCTTACTGCCGACGGGTTCGAATCACGGTGGATTCTCTGGCTATCACGGTAACGATCTCGGGGGAATCCCTGTACCTCACTCGCTGGGTCATCATTCGGGCAATCGGGATCGCACGGGATTCTCGGGTGGGCGCTCGTATGGCGAAGGCATGGAAGAGCCGTACTTTGGCGTGGACGGGCTTTTCGCTGATGTTAAGAAGCGCAAAGTGGCTCCTGTATACGATGCGGGTGAGTTTGGTTTTCGTCCGCCGCGCTAAGGCATTCTGACGGCGTTTTCACAGGTATGGCATCACGCCTAGAGGAGCTGGCAGCGTCGTTGCAACAGGTACATCCACCTTCGCATGAGCTGTCTCCCAACTTGCAAGCGCACAACCCGCAGGGACATTCTCCAGATAATCAACAGTATTCACCAAACACCCAGGCTCAATCGTACGCCATGCTTGCGAATCAGGACGCACACAACCTCCTATCGAATATCCGATCGGAACAGGAGCTGGCGGATTTTAACCAATTCATGCTCAGCCTCGGAAAGGATGCGACGGGATCAGCCAACACCGCCTCTAAACACCTCAACCAGGGACAATCGGGAGTGAATGATCACTACTCGCCCTTTTCAACGGATTCATCCAATTCTGATGCTCTCGCTCAAAGCGAGTTGTTCGATCCGGCCGCGCTGGCTCAGTTGGGTCTGGGTGGCATGCCGGGAATTCCTACGGGCAATCACGGTCAAACAAGCCACGGCAAAAATTCGATCGGGTTCAATGCTATGTATCCCGACATGTCGTCACAACACAAGGCATCCATGGAATCCCTGCATCGCGCCAATTCTCATCGGAATAGTTTGCATGCATCGGGCGATCAGGCGGGCAAGTCGCGAAGCAACCGGCTTTCGGACGGGGGCACATATTCCGATCTTCGACAACTTTCCGGCAATCACCATCCAGGCAGTCGCGATATGTCGCAAAGTCTTCCAGGGCCTTCTGCGTTTGGCCATGGCGATATACTCGGCCCCGATGCGCATTGCGGCCTCCAGATGCCCGACGCTGTCAACTATACCTCCTTTGATTCGCTGGCACGACCTCGAGCACAAATGCCGATTCCCCGTCTCGAAATGCCCAACACCAGTCAAAAGGTTCACCGGTCGGTTGACCTGTTGGGCGCGAGCAAGCCTCCCCTCGGCGCACCAAAGTCCAGTCTGGATATCTTGACCGAGGCGTGCGAGCGTGAGTTCCAGCTTCGAGATCGGTCTACCCCTCTTTGCGATGAGCCCGAAGATATGGACATCAAGATGGAAGACGGCAGTGAGACGTTTGGCACCTCGCCACCTTTGCCCGCTGGCCGGCTTTCGGAAAGAGATGCCAATCCCGAGTTCAAGCTTCCAGCGTTGAGACTTGCCGACAAGAAATCGACGGGCAATTTGCGATTGACGCCGTTGCGATCGCTCTCCATTGATTCCGATTGGTCGACCTCATCTTCGCCGCGCCGTGGCTCGCTCGCCGATGACGAACCCACGACGCCGACGTCGTCAGCCACGATCAAGCCGCTCTACCCGTCCTTCAGTTCCCTCATCCCGGGCGTCGCCAATCTGCTCTCCGATGAGCCCAAAAGGAGCCATCACTCCAGTCCCGCGCCTTCAGTAGATCCCAAGCGACGACGACACGCCCAGGTTATCTTGGATATCCTGCGTGCTGTCAATCAACTGTGGCGAGCGGACTGCGAGTATAGGCCCTCCTCGACCCAACTAAGTTCCAGTCAGGAGACGTGTAAACCTGGGTTTGAGACTCGTGATGTGGACATGGAGGATGTCAGGCTCAGGCATTAGAGGGATCTTATCCGTTCCACTGTAGCCATCGTTATTCTTCCGGGCCAATTTGCCCTTCGTTCAGTTGTAATTCCTTCAAGAGTATCTCACGCGAATAGGATCGTCCGAATTCTGCAAGTTCGGGGTATCAGATGGTTTGTCGCCTAAACGCCTACAACCCAAATTATGTCATTGCATTTCCTATCCCGTCTTCAATTCCATAGCCTCGCTCTCTGACAACTCCCTATACGGTGTCTGAGCCCTTCCGCGCTTCTTTAACGGCACTTTGGAGCCCTCGGTGTTACTGTCGTACTCGGTATCTGTTGTCGCAGCCGACGTGGCCGCGCTCTCACGGGGTGTGTCTCTCGATGCGGTCTGGGCTGCGGCGGCCCGTTCGTCGAGGATGCGTGATTTCTCGTATGACCTTTCAGAGTAATACCGACCGGCCTTTTCTCACAACGCGTCAGCTGGGAGTCTTGGTCTGATATCAAGGGCTTACTTGTAGAAGAATGACACCGGTAAGGCAGACAGATATGCTCAAATTTCTGCTTGCGAGCCCGCGAACGGTATCCGCCGCGACGTCGAATGAGTTCGCGGTGTCTTGCGCTTGGCCGGGCGTATTCAGCAAGCTAGTGATTGCTGGAGAGGGAAGCACTAGTCGGTATTCGTCTATCAGACATGACATGAGGCGTACCTGGGTATACCTCGGACCACTGGACCCATACGACCCTCATTAACAAGACTGCGGTGATGTCAGTCTCCCTCAGCTCGACACATGGCGATATCCCGTAACGCACCTGTACAAGCCCCATCGAACAAATACCCTCCGTTCGACTCATTATCATCCTCTCTCAAGCCGAGCATGGCGCTCACCGCCCTCGACCCACACAACAACGTCGCCACGCTTCCTACCACGAGCCATACATTCCCGAGCAACGCCGAATCCCCACGCGCAGCTTCCGATGTGCTGCCGGCGAGGATATTGTAGTACTTGATTGCTATCCGTGCTGCTTCGTCCGTTGTCGGATTGCGCCAGACGGTGTTGTGGTCTGCTATCCAGTGCACAAACGTCGAGCCTAACCGCAGGGAGCGGAAAGAGGTGAGATGTAGCGCGTCGGGGACCAGGGCGCTGGGACTCACCTGCGAGGTAGCAGGTCGCGACGGTCATGAACATGGATCTCCAGGGCATGCTGGGCGACGGCGAGGTGGACGATGGGGAGCGTGCGGTCTTGCGTAGACCCTGGGGATACGTGACGTTATAGGGGGCATCGAGCGACTTGGCGGCAGCCATATGGCCGGGCGCCGAACGAGGTGAGCCCGTGCACGTGACCGGGAGAAAGATCGCGTGCCGAGCATCCAACAAGAGTTCAAGTGGACCGTATGCGTCAAGACAACAGCGGTTCCCCGTACAGACTCGCACAATGTCGCAACAAGCAGTTACGGGATACCCGCGTAATCATGTTCAGGTCCTGCCGGAGCGGATTGGAGCGGTAAGTCGGCCGGCCAAGGCGATATGCAGACGTGGCTTACAAGGCTCCTTCCCGTTGTAAAGGTCGCCAACTCGGACATTCCGGGACACTACCCTGGAGAAGACCACACGTGGAATCTTGAAAAGTTCAAGCAGGTGAGGCTCTCGTTTGGGCTTCCGGCGGCGTAAACAACAAGGCAAAGGATGCGGTGCTCATTCCGGTACCTCTAGAATATGAACCTTCGTGTGGACCGTCTTACACCTTCCCGAATCGAGTTTGACCTGATTGGCATCGACGCCAGTATAGCAAACGCCCTCCGACGAATTGTGATCGCCGAGGTCAGCGAATCGCTTCTCCTCTAGGAACCCCGCTGACATTCATCCCCTAGGTACCCACAGTAGCAATCGAGAACGTCTACGTGTACAACAACACATCCATCATCCAGGATGAAGTGCTCGCTCATCGACTCGGTCTAGTACCCATCAAAGTCGATCCGCGAAAGGTGAAATGGAAGCCTCAGCCTACGCCCGATCGTACGCCAAACTCCTGCCGTGGCCCCAATTTGAGCCGTCTAACCGCGCTTTTCCACAGTCGCCGAAACAGCCAACGACGAGAATACCATCGTCTTTGGCCTCACCGTCACATGTTCCCGTCGTCCAAACGTCCGCCGCGACGAGACCGACCCGGAAAAGCTATACGAAAACGCGAGCGTGTACTCGTCCGAGATCAAGTGGCAGCACAAGGGACGCCAGTACAAGCACTTGAATTTGCCGAGGCCCGTGGATGTGGCGGATGACGGGGAGGAGCATAGGCCGCAGGATGGAGAGTTTGATGAGCCGCCGAGGCCCGTGGTGGATGATATCTTGTTGGCCAAGATGAGGCCAGGGCAGCAGTTGAATTTGCTGCTGTACTGCATCAAGGGAATTGGAAAGACGCATGCCAAGTGGTCGCCTGTCGGTGAGTCCTGGGATCGCAACAGGATGCTTCCTCGCGAGACTCATTCTTGCATGCCCTTTAGCCACCGCCTCGTACCGCCTGCTCCCGCATATCGAAATCATCGACGACATCCCACCCGAGCACGCGCTGAAATTCCAGCAATGCTTCCCGCCGGGTGTCGTCGAGCTCCAGCACGACGAACGGACGGGCGAGAACACGCGCGTTGTTGTGGCGAACCCGCGGCTGGATACCGTGAGCAGGGAGGTGTTGAGGCATGACGAGTTCAAGGACAAGGTCCGGCTGAGCAGAATAAGAGATCATTTCATCTGTAAGCATTGGGTTCCTCGCCCGAGGAAGCTCTTAGCTGACCAGTCAACTCCCTTTCTTCCGGACCTTTACAGACAGCATCGAGTCCACGGGCGCGTACAAGCCGGAAGAACTGTTCCCCGAAGCGATCAAGGTCATGCAGGATAAGATTAGCGCCGTCGAGTCGTGCCTCAGGAAGGCCTTCCCGAATCACGTGCCGCGCAGCGATTAGAGGCCTTGCAGGGGACGAGAGCCTGGGAGTTGCCTGTTGTAACTTGTCAGAGTGGTATGCGTATTTACCATTGCCGCCGGTCTCATTATCCGCCCTGTCGGCACCGATCCTGATATCATGCAGTAGACGCCAGAATAATGCCGCCGGCTACACAAAGCGTTGCCGAAGCAACAGCCGCGAGAGATGGAGTGGGATGTCATCTGCCGGCGTTTCAGGATTACTCCGTGTGCCAAGAAGCCTGCAGACGTTGAAAGGCGACATGTCGGAGCGGTACTGTGCTGAGTTGCGTCGTCCATGATGGAAGGCGATGAATATCTGATCCTTTCACGGCCCAGAACCCGCGCGGATCAGAAGAATGAACAATCGCATTGTCCTTCAAAGGCCCCTTTGACTGTGTTTCTGATCAGAACACAAGGAATTGATCAGCACACTTTCTCCTATCGCTCGGCGCAATCGGCGCAACAACGGTGTATGACGATGCCACGACGTCGTGGATGTCTATGCCATACCCGACTGCAGGTATGACTGTGTCGTTGAGGGAATATAGCGCTCAACGTACACCATTGGTCCGTTCCCGTTCCCCGACACATCGCCGCGCCTGATAAGAAGAGCTTGGAGCGCTTCATTGGGGAGCGCTCAGTAATGACCTGACGGATCCGATATCGCTCATCGCCTTACAAACATCACATCATGGTTGATGCTGCATCGCTTTCGATACGGTGGCAAAACAGTCAACGGGACAGATATATGAGGCGAAGCATTCGATCAATTGCAAGATGACGCCGTCGATGCTCGAACGATACCAAGCCATCCTATCGCTTCTCATCACTGCGTAGCACTCATCATCTCTACATCCAGCCATCGATGTAAGCAGATCTGATCCTCGGAATCCCGGATCAACACCGTCTTTCAAGCAAGCATTCTGATCAAGCCCGCCTCTCCTGACTCAGCAGTAACTACTCGGACACATCCCGACAATGTGGTTCTTTGGCTGCGGCAGTCGTAGGAACGGCTCGTCCACGGGCTGCTCGAGTGCTAGGTATCCCGCCACAGGTCAGTCTCACCTCACCCTCCATTCAGGTCATCGTCCTTGTCCTTATGGTAACCTGTACTCCGCTGTTTCCCCAACAGGCAACCCGTACGCCCAACCCTACTACGCTCCCAGGTCGCCAGCCACGCCATACTACGGCACCATGCCTTACACGTACAACGTCCCGCCTCCGCGTCACGTCGTTCCGCAAGCATCGACATCTAACCGATACCACGGCTACCCGTCTGCTCCGCCGCCCTACGTCCCTGTATCTGGCCCTCGACCGACGACGAGCGCTTCTCGAGCGACTGCCAAATCGCAAGTCTCGGCTGCCTCTGGTTCGCGTGTCACAAACGCCACAACATCGTCGGGACGCAAGGTCACCTTTGGCAGGGTCGATGTTCGAGAGTTTAGCCGCCGGGGTAAGGGAGGGGGGACTTGACGGGGATGGGTTCCACGAAATGGGGCCCACATGCTTAAGAATAGTCAGTTGTACTTTGTATACCTTCGCAGCGAGTTGCGAGAGAGTGAGGCTGATAAGATCGTCAATGCTTCTGATCAAGCGCCTTCATTATCGGCTTTTTATGGCTGTATAGCCAAATTACATCTTGCTAATGACAGCGTCAATGACCTCGTTGGTGCTGCTCTTGCCGCCCAGATCCGGCGTAGCGACCTTGCCCTCCAAAAGAACGCTGTTGACGGCGGCGTTGATTCGCGCGGCAGGCGCAGTGTAGCCCAAGTGCGAGAGCAACAAGGCGGCGGACCTAAACAAGCTGTGAGTATGGAAATCTCAAGGGTGGTGTCTTGCGACTTACCTAATGGTGGCAATAGGGTTGGCGATACCTCGGCCTTCAATATCAGGGGCGGAACCGTGGACGCTGCAAAGGGATGATCAGTTCATGTCTTTACGCGAGATTCTCTGCGTAAAGTCTGAGGACTCACGGTTCACCCATGGCAAAGTTGTCACCGGCGTTGATGGAAGGAACGAGACCCAAAGATCCGACGAGGGCAGCGGCACCATCGCTGAGGGGGGAGAAGAATCATGAGACACGGAAAGATAGAGACGACTGAACGTCGCTTACGAGATGATGTCACCGTAAAGGTTGGGCGCAACGGTCACATCGAAGATCCTGAAACGTACGCCGTTAGCTTGAGATTCCGAGCATTCAAGCGCCTTTGAGCCCAAACCTACTCGGGTTCACGGAACAGCCTGATAACATTTCGTCAGTACGCATATCAACCACCGAGTACAGGGCAAAAACACATACCTGTAGACCATGGAGTCAACGATCTGCTCCTCGAGATCAACACCGGCGTATCGCCCCGCGTCATCCTTTTCCTTAACAGCTCGGACGGTCTCTCGGAAAAGACCGTCGGTGACAGACAGGACGTTGGACTTGTGAATGATGGTAACCTTGGGAGGTCCCTGTACAACGAAAGCGATCAGCGCAACGTTCGGAGCGATTTTCTCGCTCGAACTAAGTGTGACTCGCCTTCCAGAAGCTACCGCCGGGGTTGGCAGCTCGTTCCTCGGCCCGCTTCAAGGCAAGCTCGAAAGCCATTCGGCCGATTCGGGATGACGCCCGCTCGGTGATCTGTCGGATGGCGACGGCCTTCTTGGTGCCGTCCGCCAAGGTCTCGATCTGTTCTTGCTTGACGTACTGTGATGTGTTGATGAGTAAGCCTGCGTCAATCTGCAGACCTAGGAATGAACAAACGTACAAGACACTCGGTGTTTTCACGGACGATGACCATGTTGACCTGCTTGCCGTCCATACCGGGAACCTGATACCAGGATTTAGCTCAAGGATTGAAAAAGACAGTGAGATATGAGGAGACTCACCGAGGCGACGGGTCGGATGTTGGCGTACAAGTCGAGATGCTTTCGCAAGGCCACGATAGGGGACGAGTATCCCTCAACCTTGTTAGAAGGCGAGCTGATAACGTCATTTTAATTAGCCAGAAGCGAACAGCTTGCCAAAAGAGCGTAACACACACCTGACCGCACCGAACATGGCACCATCGCATTCAGTCTTGAGGACCCTGATGCAGATTACGGTATGAATATCCGATATACAATCTCGGCTGAAAGGCTCTTACTGGATAGTCTCTTCGGGAAGAGCCGTACCGAACTTGGTGAAGTGATCCCAGCCAGCCAGCAACGGGATGAACTCAGGCTTGGGGATGGACGATCCCAAGGCCTCCAAGACTCGTTGGGCGGCCTGCAAGAGAATGGGTGGGTGCGTTTCCATGCATCGGGTATATAGGAATGGCAACTCACGGGAAGAACTTCCCGCCCGATACCGTCGGCGGGGATCATACCCAGCTTCAGGGTGGACCTCTTGATTGCTGCAGCCATTTTAGTGATGCGGGGTATGGGGTGATGGTCGCCAAGCTAGCCGTCGACTTGCTGCTCTCGATATGCTGTAAAACCATGCTAGCACCGCTGGTATCACTCTGAAACACGAGTGGGCACCGGAAGCGCGAATAAGTCCGAAAGCGCAAAAGTTGGGCTGAGATGAGCGATCGGGGCAAGCCAGGTCCACTACGATTTCGGGCAAGGAATGGGCCAAGGTGATACTGTACAGACGCACCGAACTCCTTGACGATCTCTAGTAGACAGGACCGGCCACCATGGAAGCATTATCAAGACGCGAGGAGAGCGATTTGCTGGAAAAGGGCAAGAAGGAGGCCATGAAGCATTGCGAGGATATAGTCAAGGGTGAGTTTCCGATCGTCAACCGTGCAGCTCCGAGTTACTGAAATACAGTCTCATGGCAGACTTTGCAGACTGTGCTTCCGGAAGAACATTCTCTGTCATCTTCGCCTGTAATGGCAAGCTGAACGACATGAAGTCGTGCATGAAGGACTAGTGAGCTGCAGTTCAAACTCAACGGTAATCCATATTTGCTCAACTATCCCCGACACTTTCCCCCCACTTGCAGCCTGAGTCTTGAGCGGATAGACGGCATGAAGCGAGATTACATCCTCAACCGGGAGCAGCATCGAGAAGAAGCCATTCGGGAAGCGAGGAACCCCACGCGGAAGCACTAGAGTCTAACGCATCACCATCCGATGGTACCGATTGTATCCATGTCCCGAGCTTTCGACAGCATCTCCCCATTCTTTTACCCAGCATATTGTCGCGACCGTCTTATAGAGTTGTATCATCGTAGCACATTCACATCTTTACGCCACTGCCGATCTCCAGCGATTCGTGAGAGCTCCCCTTGCGATGGCCGTCTTTGCCCTGAGTGCCAGTCTCGACGTACCCAGATAAGCCCCGCCTGCCCAGGTATTGAGTCAAAGCGAAGGCGATGATCTGGTCAACGTATCGACAACAAAGTCGGATTCCCATTGAGCAAGGCAGGCGCTGCAGTCTCGCATGGCTGCATGTGATCCTATAATACAATATGTGAAAACCCTTCAATTCGTCCTACGGTATCATCCCGTCTTGGGCTTCTTGGCTGAGAGGAAGGTAGTCAATCAGCTAGAGCGCACAGAAAAGAAATAACATGCACTCACTGCCGTATTTTGACCTCGACTTTGTCCTGCTTGCAACACCACCAAAGTCCTGTGCGCCACGAACCAGCTTGTAACTGAGCAAGGAAGTCAAACCCATTCAGCATTGTCACTCTCCTTCGCCCATTCCCGCCGACACTCACCGAACACCGGGCAAATCCTTCGTTCTTCCACCTCGAACCAACACCACACTATGTTCCTGCAAGTTATGGCCTTCTCCCGGAATATACGCGATCGTCGTGTTCCCCGTTGACAGCTTGACCCGACACACTTTTCGTACGGCCGAGTTGGGCTTCTTGGGCTTGGTCGTGTATACTTTCGAAATGACAGCCTTTTTCTGGTAGCAACTTTCCAGCAGAGGAGCTTTCGATAATCTGCGGGCCTTCTTTCGGCATCCTCGGGCAACTGTAAATCAGGTCAGGTCAGATTGCCTCAAGACTAATACTCACCCGTTCACGAGCAGCTTACCTTGATTCATCGTCGCCTGTGCTATCGGAGAACTGGAGAAGAGCCTTAATGATACTGCTGGAATCCTGGAAGGCCCGGCAACAGCCATTTGACGGGATGCTTGCTGAAGGGTGAACGCGCTGATGGCTCGGGCCTGGCCGACTGCCAATCGCCCAAAGCGGGAAGTCAGAGAGGCGATCATCGTGACAATCTAGGTGATTGCTGTTGTCCGGTGCACCTGAATGACACCAAGATGATGCCAAATATGCACCTGACAACGCTTAGACCACCGACATGACTTTTGGCAGCTCAGCACTCGCGATCGGCGCGGACATTTGGCTCGACGCGGACATCTAACGCTAGCTTCCCCTCCACACGTACCACTTTCAGATCATCCTATTAGGCCTATCTGACGAGTTTATCAAGACTTGGTAGCAGCTCCTGTAGCTTAGCGGATACGTTCTTCTGCCTGGTACATTAACGAGCTCGGAAAACTGCCTGTAATATCCTCTTCCAATGATATACAACTTCGAATTCACAACCTGATCAAAGGATATCGCTCACCAGCACTTCTTGGCGTAAATTCCCCACACGTCCTTGATCTGTACTTTCGGATCACCGTATGGCTTGAAAGCACTGTAATCGAGATTCACTGTAGGATCAATCTTGTTGACTGAGTTGACTATCCGATGGCTTTAGCAACGGGTTCGGGTTTTCGAGGCAGGCTCCTGGAAGAGCGATACATACCAATGTCATTCAAGAAGAAATCCATGACAACAACCGTGACGTCCTCGTTGTCGGGTTTGTCAAGCGGAAAAGTGGAGCCGACGTAGTCCCTGATGTTTCAAGGCGTCAATTGCGTGCAGCTTGGCAAACACTTGGAAAGCGTCACTTACGGTATCTTCCCATGGAAGGGAACTAGAGAGGGACAACTCAGTCGATCGCTTGACTCTGCCTGTTCCAAGCATACTCACAAGGAATATGGTCGATATCATCCCCACTATCATGTATGAGATCAGTATTCAAAGTCTTCGGTCCTGCTGGGATAAGGGTACTCACTTGTCTCCACAGGAGTCTACTGTCACGTATCCATATCTAGTCTCGTCTATGTCCTTGTGCGAGCTCAAGGCGACTTGAGATCCGCCGAAGATAGGTTCTCGGGTCCTCCGCGATTGTTGTTCCATCCACGCCTGATGGGAGCGATGTGATTCTTCACCCGGAAGAAATTGCGACGCCCCCTCTTCGTTCATCTTCCAAACCAGTTGACGCCCGACTTTCGTCGAGATGTTGAAGTGAACAAAGCGGGAAACGAAAGGCGAAGTCACAAACTGGTCATCTACGGTAAAAGGGCCTTTGAACTGCAAGTGTAGAATGCCAATTAAGACTAGTTGCGTTGTACCGAGCACCTGACAATGAGCAGAGCACTCACAATATCGAATCGCTGCGACCCTGAATTTGCGATGAACAGCCGGAACGTTTCAGTGTCCTTTTCGTCCTCATAGATGGTGGTCGGCAGCACGTCATCCATCAACTTCTTGAACACGGAGTGATTTGACGTCGCTGGATAACGGGATAGGAAGTAGTTGTGCGGGGCGTGGCCGAGCACCGTGCTGAGATTGAGCTGTCGGTGCGTATCGTGCAGCTCGCTAGACAACGCCAAGCCTTCCCTCTGCAGCGAAATCAGCGCTGGGCAAAGTTTGACCGGAACAAGCTCTTCGAAACACTTACTGTGTCGAACGAGTTGCCCTTAAGCGTCCCGGTATGATGCTTGTATCTTCGTAATGCACAATTTAACGCTTCGGTAAGTCTGTTTCTCAACAGTCCGGTCTGTGCTCACGTCTTTCGGTTGCTGTCTAGATATCTGCGGGTAACATCTATACCGTTGTCTCCATGGCTTATATTTGCTCTAAAAGCGTGTGTAAGCATCTGTGAGGGTCCAGGAATATGAATGCGACGTACGACACCCAGCCAACAGTCTCCATATACCGCCCGCTAGCCATGATGATGCTGTTCTCGTCCGGCCTCTTGCAATCCCTGATATGATTGTGGCCTCCAAAGACGAAGATGGGTGTCTTGGGATGCTTTAGCCGTATGACATGAATCACTTCTTCCCAGTCTGAAGTATAATCGCGAACCGACATGTGTCCGGGAATCAAGCTTGACAGATTATCAGCCATGTACACGGAAGCCTGTAGCATCGGACGACGTACAAGAAATCCGGCCTGTCGCTGATTGCATCGTGAAACCAGGGCTCCGTGATCATCTCCAAAGGAGACTGTACTGTCGTATTCCTGTTATGTGACATCGTGAGTCGGGGGCCATCAATCAGAGGAGGGCTTCATTCACTTTGCGTTTGCGTGGACTAAGGGAGGTGTCAGGTCTGGTCATATTGGACAGCGGGTCGCGGGAGAAGAAAGACATACAGTTGTACAGTATACCAAATGCGGTGACTTTTCTTCCCCTAGAAGTTCAGGTAGTGAGCATACATTCCGCCATGATGAAGCACGAGATGCTGTTGGCCCACTGTTTCGTTTGGAACTTTGACACGCGGTTGCCCAAAGGGACCGAGGTGCCGTTGGCCAGCGTGATGTTAACGTTCGAAGTCAGATATCTGCCTCTCCTATCGCATCGGATTATCAGCAAATAGCAACCGCTTCAAAAAAACACTGACCATCTATCATGCTCCACACTGAGATGAACATTGTCGGCATCCACGAACTTGTACAGCTCGTGGTTTCCAATCGCGAGAGCGTCGTACTGAAGGGTAGAGATGTAGTGATCGGAGATATCTGCGCCTTCGGGGGAAACGGAGACGATACCGCCTCCATCATGGTGGTCTCCAGAATCGCTGTTGGCAATAATTGAGTCGGTCTAGGCACTGGGTAGAGTCTGCGTTCACTGTACTGACATCAGAAGAAGGTCAACACCCCGCTTATCCGCCTTGGCTCGCATGTGCTCCACAAATGACCGGAAGTCGCCCAGGTCGGCGCTGTAATGCTTTAGCAGACCGCAATTGCCGGTCGTGAGCGGCATTGAAGATCCGCCTCTTGAGGAGATCTTACAGGTTCTGGCCAAGTTTTCTACGTGATTACCTTATCAGAAGTGATGGACGATATGCGTCATGATGACACTTACATGCTGATGGCCCATGAGCCAGCCTATAGAAGATGATCGACTGAGCTTGGAGGCGGCTTGCGGAAAAGGATGCTCACCGTGAATGTCGGTAGTATGCAGAAAGTTGACTTCGCCCCACACGAGAGGATTGCTCGGCAACGGCAATTTCTTCTCCCAGTCTGACGCTTTGGCGGCTGCGATTCCGCCCAGAAATAGCAATGAGATGATGCACCTCATCTTCGAAGGAGCCCTTGCTGCTTCTTCGCTGGAAATCAGGACTTCCAAGTGGGGTCAATGTGCCTCTGATTACTGTGACCCTTGGTAGAACGTTGACGAACTCTCAACCGACGACGGCAGCTCGACGGCCAAGACCGAAGCCGGAGACAAGGTACCGCCATGTCCGCGGCGATCCCGATCGATCCAAGCCCATGACGAATACCGCGACAGGTTGTTGCACTTTCTCGCCGTAGATCAAGTGGTGGTCGATACGAGGCTGAGGAAATGCATCGACCTCTCACGCGAAGATAAAGGACTCTTAATAAGCGACACACAACAACGTCGGCCACGACTGTTAGCCGTTCCAAGCGATGAGTCGCGTGCTGTGCCAGACTCGCCCATGGACGGCGTGCTCCGCTCAAACCCTTCACGCAACACCGCGGGGACACACTGCACGAGCATCTGGACAGTTACTACGTGTCAAGGTACAATCGCATCGATCTGGGCTGCAGGGAGCCAGCTCTATTCGCAGTATGCAAACACATTCGATGAATGCGCTATCGCGCACATCATGGAGAGACCCATCGTCCTCCTTATCCGCAAGAATACGACAAGCCTCGAAAGCCCGGCATGGAAGACTATACGTCGGCATTGCTACTACCGGCGCCTTGATGCTGTTCATGCTGAACGAGGACAAGGGAGATTCTGCAAACAGCAAGATGGCATTCACGGCCGTCCCGTCATCTCAAGCTCCGCCATCAGAAACGGAGACTCTTTATATGGTACCTTCGGCTGTCGAGGAGCCCATCACAATCAGCTATCTACTACAGACTTACATACTGGAGCCAATATCAACGTTCTTCCGCTTCCTTCACTTGGCGCTACTGTTTGGACCCGTCATCCTCACATCGCCAATGCTGCTAGTTGGATCTTCAGGCATGTCGCATGGGAGTCCGGGCACTGGCAGAAATGCAGAAGAGACTGAGCGGTGGGGTGCTATATGGTGGCACGGCTTCCTGGTGGCACAGATGGAGAGGGCAGGGCCAACGTTTATCAAGGTTTGTTGGGCGGGTCTCTCAGTGGCTCTGATGGCTGACCCGCCGGCTCCAGCTTGGCCAATGGGCAGCATCGCGGGCCGACCTCTTTCCTGCCTCTCTGTGTGAGCAAATGGGCAAACTTCACTCCAATGGCGATCCACATCCGATTCAGCATACTCGCAAAGTTATCGAGAAGGTCTTTGGGCGCGACTTTAAAGACATCTTCGACAGCTTTGAAGAGACGCCTATCGGCTGTGGCGCTATAGCGCAGGTGAGTAACGCCTACTTCGGGGAAGCAACTGTAGCTGAAACCGGTCCTTTAGGTATATCGTGCGAACTTGAAGCCAGATTTGTTACCTGCATCGGCTATGTCAAAGGCAGCCAATGGGACCGACTCGATCAAGCCCAATACGCAGGTAGCCATCAAAATCCTGCATCCTCGTGTACACAAGACAATCCGTCGGGATATTGCCATCATGTCCATCTTTGCCAACATCATTAATGTCTTCCCCGGGATGCAGTGGATCTCGTTGCCAGAGGAAGTGGCGGTCTTTGGCGAAATGATGGAGAGTCAATTGGACCTTCGAGTCGAGGCAAACAACCTCGATCGATTCCTCGAAAACTTTGGAAGGCGAGGACCGGGAATATCTTTCCCAAAGCCTTTCAGGCTGAGCGAAACGGCAAATAAGGCGGCCAAGGACGAAGATATGGCGCAAGTTCTGATTGAGGAGTATGAAGACGCGTTACCGATGAAATATTTTCTGAGGAATGGCGGGGGCGAGTATGACGACCGCATAGCGAAGATGGGTTTGGACGCTTTCTTGGTAGGCTGTTTGCTGAAAGTAGGCCTTGCTTCATGCTGAAATTTCCTTCTGCAAGAATATGTTGCTCATTGATAATTGGACCCATGGCGACTTGCATCCGTGGGTAGACTCGGCGCTTATGCACTGGTATCTGACTAACATTACTTGTCGCGCAGAGGAAACATCATGGTTCGATTCCGCAAGCCCTCGACCCAAGACTTTATGCAACACCTTGCCGCCAGAATGTTCAACAGCAAAGACATCACAACCAAGTCCACGACCATAGATGAGAACGAGATCGTCTATCGACTGCGTGCGGTGGCCCACGACCCGGATGCTTGGCTTGCCGAGCTTGAATATCTGGCTCTACACAAATATGAACCTGAACTCATCTTTATCGATGCCGGTCTCGTTACCACGTTGAATACTGAAAACAGAAGAAACTTTTTGGACTTGTTCCAGGCGGTCGCCGAATTTGACGGGTATCGCGCTGGACATCTCATGGTCGAACGCTGTCGAACACCGGAACTCGCCATCGACGCAGAAACGTTTGCGCTCAAGATGCAGCATATCGTTCTTAGCGTGAAATCAAAGACGTTCAGCTTGGCAGCCATCAAGATCTCGGACGTGTTGACTGATGTACTAAAGAGCGTACGACAGCATCACGTCAAGATGGAAGGCGACTTCGTCAATACCGTCATCTCGATTCTGCTGCTGGAAGGTATAGGGCGACAACTTGACCCGAATCTCGACCTGTTCAAAGCTGCCTTGCCGATCTTACGACAATTAGGCAGACAGCTGCGGAACACGGATGCCATCAGTCAAGTACCGAAAGGGGACTTGTGGGCAATGGCGAAGGTGAGCAGGTCTCAGGGAGCATTGTTGTTCTCGGCTCACGTGTGATTGCCGCTCAGATTTGGATATGGCTCGAGGCTCGGGATCTCGCTGGATCGAGCAGTGTCAGCAACATCAACGATTGGATAAAGGTCAGCCTCCTCCCAAATCATACTTGGTAACGCCAAGGACTGACGATAGAGCCTCTCTCAGTATGATCGCTTCATGCCTAATATATAACAAGGCAACCGCCACCGAGGGAATCGTCTACATTATAGCTTGAGTCTGCCACCCAGAGTACCATAGAGCCCGCTGTCATTTCTATCGCTCGATGAATGGACCCTCTCATCCTCGGGGCGAGAAGAGATCTGGGAAGCTGTGGATCTTCGCCTTCATGAAGACAGCTATGAGGAACACTGTAACGCAGATGAGGCCTGACTCAGACGCGTTGACCGGATGCGCGCTAAAGGAGGATGGCTCCGAAGGCGCGCTTGCACGAGTGACATCATCCTGCTTGCTGTGTGGAGTCGAGCGAGTCGGCATGGCGAGATTGATCATGCATGGGTAGACACCCGCATCGAACGGAGTCCGGTTGTTCGCCTACCTTGTGCTTGATTCCGCGATTCGCATCCTTTCAAACATCGTCTAGTCGTTTGCGAATTTCCGCTCCACCCCAACGCAGTCATACAATCGACTCGTCCACTCCACATTCACCCTTCAAATACAATCACATCCGTATCGCGCGACATGTCTGAAGGTCATCATCCCCCTGCCGATCCGTCTGTTGGGCCTCGTCCGGGCCATGAAGAAACCGCCCAATTCAGCTCTCACAGCCCGAACACTCACGCAAAGGAGGGCGCACAGCACCAGGCCCATCAATCGGCAGACTCGTCATTCCAACAGACAGAACATCTGAATCCTCACTCGCACTTCGATCCTTCTTCGCTGTCTCGCCGCAGATCGCCCAAACAAGCGAACAAGGATCTCCACTTGAACACCGAAGAAGCCAACAGATTGGCGGCGGAGCGAGAACATGGACATGAAGGCATTCCGAGGAGGCCGGGAGCGCTCAGTTCTGACCCGGATGCAAGGAGCAAGACAGTCACCATGGCAGACGGGGAGAATACATTCGGCGTGAGTGGATTCGGGCATGGATGTTTTTTCTAGCTAACGGAATCCTGTGGTTCAGGCTTTAAACCGTCATCCCGGCGCTCAGCGAGTGGTTGATGACATTCCCACTTTCCGAGTCGGAGTTTCCGAGGATAAGAATCGAAAGTGCAGGCGCTCTATGGAAGATGCACACTCGTTCGTTTACGACTTTGGCGGCGTCAAGGGTCAAGGCTACTTTGCCATCTTTGAGTAGGCCGAATGTTAAAGGATGACTATACGTCCACTAACCCGTCGTACGAACAGTGGCCACGCCGGTAAACATGCTGCAGAATGGTGCGGACAAAACTTCCATGAATACTTGCTGGATGCCCTCATCACGGACCAACAGACTCCCATTCCCGACTTGATGAATGAGACTTTTCACAAGGTCGACGAGCGAATCACGCAAATCTCCTCCGAAGATCAGACGCACAGCGGCTGCACGGCCGTCACAGCGTTCTTGAGACTGGAAGAAGCCGACGAACGAAAGCCGGATCAACACTCGACGAGCAAGGGATTCATCAACCCCGACCTTAAAGCTCGAGGTCTGATGGAGGGCAAGGGAGAAGTCGAGCTGGAAGCTTTGACTAGCCAGAACAGAGGTCCTGCCAGCATGGCAAGCTCTGCATCCATTGTCGGCGGTGTAGCGGCACCGGACGGCGAGGGCGGAGCATCTGTCACACGGAAAACTTCTACTGGAGGTCGGTTGAAGAACTTCATGAAGGGCCTGGCAGGCGCCAGGGACGCTATGCTCGACGATGAGCACGATGCTTCGACGACGACTACACAGCCTCCGGCCCCTGCCCCGGCGTCGTCTATGCCGATCGCAGACGGTCGTCACCACGTTGACCTGCTCGTGCCGAAATCAGAAAAGGGTCTGAAGAGGGTTCTGTATACTGCAAATGTGGGAGATGCTCGAGCAGTCCTGTGGTAAGCTGATGGTCAATCTCTCCAAAGCTTCGCGCTAAATGCACTTTGTTTGCAGTCGAGGCGGAAAAGCTATCCGACTGACTTATGATCACAAGGGATCCGACGCACAAGAGGCGAAGCGTATCACGGACGCCGGCGGTTTCGTAATGAACAACCGAGTCAACGGTGAGGATTGGTTCTAGTCTCGGCGCTCCCGTGAATCTGTCCTTATGCCATTCCACCTCAGGGGTTCTCGCTGTGACGCGATCTCTTGGAGATTCGAGCATGAAGGAGTTCGTCGTTGGCGCTCCATACACCACGGAGACGACACTCGACGACGATGATGAATTCCTTATCGTCGCCTGTGATGGTGTAAGTCTACGGTAGAGATCCCTCAGCAGTCTAACTGACACATTGTGCGGCAGCTGTGGGATGTGACCGAAGATCAAGACGCGGTGAATCTGATCAGGAACAAGACCGACCCACAGGAGGCTTCTCAGGTACTACTGGATCACGCCATTCAAAATTACTCGACGGACAACCTCTCGGTGATGGTTATTCGCTTCAACCAGGCATGAATGGATAAGAACGACTGGATACGAACCGAGCGGAAATGATTGAGCTCGAGCAGTAATTTTTGGATGACCTACAGCGTGCTTAGGAGTTGACATTGTGCGAGTATGACGTTCGGATCGTTTGTAAAGCAGCATTCTGAATAACATCAAATGGAAATTACTGTATATAATCTCAAGAGTATTTGCCAGATCCTTCTTGCTCGACAGCACGTTTCCTCTCTGGAACCTGGAGGAGAGGATCACGGAGACGTACTTGATTTCGACTGCATGACCATCACACATATGGGGACGGCTGCTCTGTGTGACTCTAGCTGTGTGAGGATAGAAGGATCGCAGGTACAGGATTTGCCCGATAATCACGTGACACCAGAATCCTGACGTCATGCCAGCGGCCAACAGCGTACACGCACCATGCATCATGCACATGCTGCTGTCGTACGTGCACAGATATCAAGTATACAAGAATACCGTAGGGGAGCAACATCGCAGCCATCTCCCACCTGGATCCCAACGAACGGATACTACAATCATGGAAGGACTCATTGACAACGCCAAGAAGTTCATGGCTAGCGAGGAGGGCCAGAAGATGCAAGCGACATTCGGTATGTGATTCCGGGCAGCGAGGGAAACGGCGCATTCACTTGACTACCTTCTGACCTTGATAACGACAGAGCAACAGGGAGGCGCCGATATTGATGAATTCCTCGGCAAGAACAAGGCTTCCTCTTCCGGTGACAACGTCAACTTTCAGAAGTCTTCGGGAAACAGTGCCAACGATGGAGGTAACCAGGTCTCTGGAAGTCAGCAGGGAAGCAGGAATGCTACGGTCTCAGGGGATGCGAGCAAGGCGCAAGTGAGGGAGCAGGACCACGATTACTCTGGCTACGGCGGAGAAGATTGTAAGTCCTCTTGCGATCCTCGGCGGGTATCCGCGAATATTGACGTTGTTGTACAGCGACTGCGGAAGGCGGATGGGGAGCCAACAAGGGTGGCGATTCGTTCTCGAGACAGGTACGTGCGAGGTAGATGTCCATTATAAAGTCGCTGACCTGTCATTCCAACGCCACAGAACCAGCTCGGCGCTGCCGAATCCAGTGATAACGGGGACGTTTCGGGGCGGACTGGCGACAACGACACGAATTACGATGGCGGACGACCTTTCGACGCATCCGGTACGAGTACGCCTGCTTATCGGCAAGAAGATGGTGAGTCGACTATGGTCATGCTGATCGGTAAATACGGTATTTAGACTTGGTTCTTGGCTCAGATGACTTCGACAACGGCGGTAACGGATCGAGTGGAAAGACTCAGGGTGGCGGCTCTTATGGGTACGCCGGTGTTCGCTGCCAAACCACGTTAACTTCACCAAGGCTAATGACTCACGCTCGATGATGCGACGATCTGATAGCTTGGTACGTTCGGCGAACGCCTTCCCCGGCCGGATTTCGCGCTCTGAGCTGACAAGTCTTCTCCCTCACAGAACCCTTACGGTGACAACTCGACAAAGTTGGACAACCCGATGCACGAGCAGCACCAGTAGTGACGCACAAAGCATATCCGAAATGTGTTGTACATGTAATGATAATACCATGATACGGAACAGTTTCCGATATCGCTGTTCCGCTGAAGTCGATGAGCCGATGCATTTCCGTCCGACAAGGGCAAGACTATGATCCCTCCGCGTCAATTCTCGAGTCGAGCCGAGCTGAGATATCGGAAAGCCAGCTGGCTCGCTGGACGCGGGCGATGTCCGTGCTCGGATAGCGGATATGACGTAAGACCGTTTCGGAATCGTCATCCTCTTTTTGGCTGGAATGCCATCGTTGCATAGTTGCTGAGTATATAGCCTGTTGACGAGAGAAGACGACCGCTGTGCCGATACTATCTTCGCCAACGTACGAATACCACACAATGAAGGTACGAAGGCTCAGGTTGCACGACTGTCATTTCCGCTGATAGGATTGTCCCATGCAGACTTTTGACGCAGATAGAGAAAAGGGGTAAGCATGATCCTCTCATTAGTGATCGACGTTCGTTTGACAAGGCTATATAGTACCTGGGATGCAAACGTTCAAGGAGGCCTCAAGGGTCTCGGAGTAGCCGCGGGCATCACCATTCCCGGCGCCTTTGCCCTCCAACGTTTCTCCCCGACGTGGCGTCAACTACCGCTCCCGGCCAAGGCATTCGCCGCGACGATCATTGTCGCCCCGACCGTCGTCTACTTTGCCGAGACGGCCGGATTCGAATACGAGAGGACGCTGTGGCAGGGGACGGGGAAGCGGCAGCTGGATAGGAATGCGCAGGCCGAGGCTGAACGGGTGGCCGGTCTGAGTGGGGGGCAAAAGTTCCAGGAGTGGGCAAAGAGGAATCAGTGGTCGCTTGTGGGTGGAGGGTGAGTCGGGTATCAAGGGAACGAGCGGGATCCTTGTGGATCATTTGGAATTGACATCGCTCGCAGATGGGCCGCTTCCATGATTCTGTCTGGTGCCATCCTCGCGCGTAACCCGTACATGTCATTCTCCCAAAAGGTGAGGGGAGGGGATCTGAGTCTGCGCGCGAGACGCTACGCTGACGCTTCATCATCGCTATAGCTCGTACAAGCCCGAGTGTACGCCCAGGCATCCACTTTGGCTACCCTGATCATCACAGGTATCTTGGCCGGAACGGCGACCAAGGAGTCCAAGCCGATGGAGGAGGAGGATCACTCGTGGCGAGATATTCTGGGTGCGTGACATACGCCGATAAAACAAGCTCTATGGCTGATCATCTTTGCGTTTGTAGAGGATGAAGAGCGGGAAGCCAAGGAACGAAAGAAGGCGGCGGTGACTTCGGAGAACAAGGCCGACCACCTAACGACTGCGGTGAAATGAGCGATTGTGCGAGTAGTGTTGTATACTGAAAGAGCGATATCAATCGTCACGGGACGACCGATGGGTACTGTAGATGACGCGCGAAGCTGCCGCGAGCGACGCCGCCACAGTCGTCTCGGAAGCAAATCTATTAGCTGCTTTGCTGTCACGCTAGCGATGCCGCACGTTTCCCTTCCCACCCAGCTTGCAGGATTCAGGAGAGAATACTGACGGCCAGGAGCGCGTTTCAGGTGGCCCAGTCAGTGTCGTCGATCACCCGCTCCCGTGCTGCGCATCTCCCACAGACTAGCCACGAACAGAAGCGCAGGACGCTTCTTTCCTTGCATCGACGGGCGACTCGCCATTCATTCCGGACTCGGCAGCTGCATCAAGCGTTCAATGCGACTTTCCGTGAAGAGGAGTAGATAAACGTACTCGGGCTCTGCTCAATCGCCTCGACAGAGGAAAAAAAAGAAGACCGACGCAGCAAGCGTCTGGACCACTCCTTCCACACTCTTCTCACGGGCAAATCGACTGGCACGTTGACTATAGCGATGAATGGAACCGCGACATCGAAATCCGGTATGGGACAGCCTTTACCCAGCCATCCTCACGTTTCACCGGTCAACGCTCAATACCTCGCGTCAACCGAAAGTTTCAACGAGCCATCGCGCCGCCGCAAGTCCATAGCGAGTGCGAATGGCCTCCTGAGCGGAATCAGCCATGACAGCGGTCTCGCATCATTCGCGTCTTCATTTCATCTATCGACGGGCGGCGTATCACCCACATCGGAATCATCATGGACGCTCCGCAGTATCCTGCCACCAGCATCGACTGTCAAGTTCATTCTCTTGTGTATATTGTGGTACGGCTCATCGGCCTTATCATCCAACACGGGCAAAGTTATCCTCAACAACTTTCGCTATCCCGTCACATTGACGATCGTTCAATTCTTCTTCGTTGCCGGATACTGCTGGCTCTTGACGGATGGTGCCAAGTTGCTGGGTCTAGCACAGGGATGGAAATGGTTGGCCTCGAGAGTCATGTCGCTCGGCGGCGGTAGTTCGGCAACGGGACGTAAATCATCCAGGTCGTCGGCGCATTCGCGATCGATATCGCTCGGAATCGATCCATCGGGATTCTCGGGTTCGAGATTGAAGAAGCCGACGAGGGCAATTTTGGCGCATACGGCACCGATGGCGGCGTTCCAAGTGATGGGGCATATCTTTGCGAGTATGGCGATGAGCAGGATTCCAGTTAGTACGGTCCATACCATCAAGGTACGTCAGGTTTCGTAAAAAAAAAACGCTTCGTTCTGTTGGTTAAGCTAGGCTTCGAATAGGCCTTGACCCCGCTATGCACAGTCATGACGTATGCTCTGCTTTTCAAAGTGTCGTATTCGCCCGCCACATACATATCGCTGCTCCCACTCACTCTCGGCGTCATGCTGGCATCTTCAGCCGAATTGACGATATCCAACGCCCTCGGTCTCATCTGTGCGTTCGGCAGCACCGTCGTCTTTGTGTCGCAAAATATATTCTTCAAGAAAATCATGCCGAGCAAAGGGGAAGGGGAATCCGCAGCGGTGGCCCGTGCGGCAGCACAGCATTCGAACGACCCCACGGGCTTGTCCACCTCCAAGGCACTTTCGCGACCCAAGCTCGACAAGATCAATCTGCTCTTCTTCTCATCGGGCATGGCGTTCCTCTTCATGATTCCGCTATGGGTTTACTCGGATCTTCCAGCGATCTGGACGCTATGGTTCAATCCGGAATTCGCCGTCAATACCGCCAAACCGCTGAAACCCGGCCAGATGGCGCCTTCGGTTGCCTATTACTTCTTCCTGAACGGGACGGTCCATTTTGCGCAAAACCTGCTCGCCTTTGCCATCCTGTCGTCGACGTCGCCCGTGACGTATTCCATCGCCTCGCTCATCAAGCGAATAGCCGTCATTTGCCTGGCCATAGTCTGGTTCAACCAATCGGTTCATCCCGTTCAGGCTTTGGGCATCGGATTGACGGGAATCGGCCTTTTCATGTACAACAAGGCCAAAAGAGAGGTCGACAAGGGCGAAAAGAAGCTGCGGAGGATGGAAGCCATCAAGGACGGCATGCTTCCCCTCAACAATGCAGATCAGCGTCTACTTGAGGACCGAAGCGGCGCGACGACGCCGGATTACTACAACGAGAAATCAGGATATGCTTCTCCAAAGCCCGAGTATATGGATGACTTGGGACAGGGCCCGCTTTCCAGCACTTCAGCCATTCGAAGCCATTTCAGCCTTCCACCCTCGTCATATCCCATAAAAGTTGGCAGCACTGCGCAACACCCAACCCAGGGCTATGTAGTGCCGTATCCTTCGGTAGCAGAAGCGCTGCCATCGCCGCCGCCATCACAGGCCTCTTCGCCGCCCTCGACGTCGATACCTCATCCTTACCAGGAACCGACCGGCATGGGACAAATATCAAGACGGAGACCTTCAATAGAGACTTCGACGCGGCGTCCAACAGTAGCGGCGCCACGGATAGCACCGTCGCATCCACCACCTCAAGCCATTCGGGAGAGTCCGGAAATGGAGGCACCGCCGGCCTTTCCAAGCGTCGTCAAGGGATTCCGGGAGATCACTGCATGATATGTGGACGAGCGTGAGATCATAGATGCGAGGTTGCCTGCGATGAGGCCAGTTCTGTTTGCGTACAACTTGCTATAATGTACATTGTTGTTGCTGTATTTCTAGGTGTTCATGATGGACTTTTCGTGCTTTCAGGCTCTCGATGCAGCCGCGTTCGCGAATCGGACTATCCATGTCGGCTATCGTCGATTCGGTCTTGCCCGTCTGTAAACGTCTAGTCGTCGAATAGAGCATGGTACTGAGCAAATAGCAGGGATCAGCCGTCAGTCGACTTCGTTCGGCAAGGATACGCACCGATCTTCGATTGCCACTCTCGTCCGCGGCTTCTTCGTCCGCCACATGTTGTGTTGGTCCTAGGTAACTCTCCTCGCCGGCATCGTCTATCGTGATATCCGGATCATCATTCCCGAGCATCTGCGCTAATTCGTCGGGGTTCAAGGCGTCCACTTCTGCCTGACTCTGTTGCATGAGCGCGTGTCGGGTGGCCATCCTCTCTTCATGGGCGTCATCCTGAGTGCCAAAGAATAGCGGCTGCTGTACTTCGTGCGGGACATCTTGATCAGCCAAGGCGTCCATGTCGACAAGTGGATTGAGGGTTCCATTGGGCTGGAAATCGACGTCAAAGTGGGCGTCCGCGTGCGCAAGGTCATGACTGCCATGCCGAGACGGGTGGGATTCCGCAACGTTCGGTCCTGCTCCACCGCCCAAGTCTTGATCGCCGCCTGATGCATATCGACTACCGACCGGGACCGATCCCGCAACTTCCTGAGCCTGTCCCTCTACCAACGCCAGCGACGTCCGTTTTCTCTTGATGCCCGTCATAGTCTGCCTCCGCTGCGAGCCGTCGGCCTTTGACCCGTCCGCGCCAGGTTGTCCATTCGTCTCGCTTTTCGCTCGATTCATACGCTCGCTGCCGACGTTTGGTTCATGTTTAACCTTGGGCGGCTGCTCGGTGCTGGACTGCTCGAGCGGAAACGCCTCGCTCTCGATCGTCGCCATGATGAATTCGCCTCGGACGCCCTCGATGTCGACCTTGACGAGCATGGGGTCGAGCGCGTTTCCGAATTGCACTTGAAGTGGAATGCTCCAGGACTCTGCCAACTGGAATGCGGCCTTGAGGGAGATCAGTATCGCAACCGTAGGCCTGTCATGCTCTCCGTAACTCACCCTAAACTCGCGCAACGGAAACGCCAGCTGCACCGGCCCTTGCTCAATCACATACTCGTCAAACTCATCCGGCGCGATCTTGATCTCGGTCGAAAGGTACTGCTTCATCGCCGGCGGCCGATTCGCCTCGAGCGTCTTGACCCGGATTTCGGTCGGCGAGAAGAACCAGGCGAGCTCGTTCTCATACTTGATCGTTGTGCCTCCTGTTCGTCCGCCGCCGCCGTCGCCGGAGGACGTGGTGATGGTCGCGTTGCCGCCTGACACGGAGAAATGATCGATCCAGTCCCTGAGCGTGCGTGCGGGGACGATAAAGTTGTTGGAGCATGCGTTGTGGTCTACTTCGGCGACGAGACACTCGCAGGGCGAGAGGTTGAGGGAGTGTTTCTTGACGACACCTGATAGGGGTAACAAGACATGAGATGCCATGGCGGTCTCAACTCTTGCGGGGACTTGCCATGTTTGCAGTTGAGCACCAACACGAGCTTGGCCTGTATCGATGCGCGTCCTTCGTCCAGCTCATCCTCCTCCCCATCCGCAACTTCGTTTCTGACGCGCTGCAAGCCTTTTCTGCGCGGCGGCGGCAGCGGCTTCCTTTTGCGTGTCGGCGCGACGCCTTCGGCATCAATGATCTGTAACTGCAACGTGTCCACACTCTGAGACTGATTGCCGCGTCCGAGGACGGACATGACAGACTTGGAAGGGCGCGCAAGTTGGCACGGATTGCCCTGATCACGGCGACGGAGGGGACTCTCACCTTGACGAACAACTTACACTTGATCCCTCCTCCTCCCTGCGCTGCCTCGCCCGTCAACTCATACCGATGGAAGAACTTGTCGGCCTCGAGGAGGAACAGGCAGAATGCGGATTTCGAGCTGTTGACGGCGGAGAGCGAGAGCTAGTGGTTTTGCCGGAAAGATGGTCTTAGCAGGAAGACCGAGCATCAGCGACGGGTTAGGGGAGACTCACTTCGGTGTGCGTTGCCTGGATCTGCAGCTCGTCGCCAAACTTTGCGATGCATTGGAGAATCTTTTTGAAATCTAGGGGAAGGCGAACGATGATTCAGGACTTTTGAGCTTCCTCGCGGCTCTTTGTCGCGGACGTACTGCGCAGGGAGTGCGATTGCAGGGTGGCGTTCATCTCGAGCGGGGGCAGGACACGCCTGGCATCCTTTGGGAGCTGTGCGCTGTCGATCCAGTATCCAGCTTGCGGAGCGGAGAGGAAGAGTCTAGCGTCGGCATAATGGACTCGCCAGAAGTCAATTGATTCTCCGTGCCGTGCGAGTGTGATATACCGCGCACGCATTTGCATCCGCCTAGCTAGCCAGTCATCGATCCATGTTTCACATGCATTTCACGGATCAGTATTGTATCGTCATATTTCACTCCTGCACCTTTGCTCTCGCCATCGTCTTGCCTTTCGCCGGATCATTCACCGGTATTATGGCCCTGCCTCGCATCCCTCCGCCTCCGCGGTCAAATGACACCACGCCGGTATCAAAACAGCCCGACACAGCGGACCTCCTAGGATCGTTTGACGAGCATCAGTATGCGCAGCATCATCATCCGCCGATACAGCCGCGGGCGGGAGACCTTATTGCCCTGGACACGCCGCTCAAGGAGGACGAGCAGAATCCGCATCTTCAGATGTACACGGGTCCCACGGCAGACTTTGATCAAACACCGTTGACGCATTCCCCTCCGGCGCAACCACCGGCGGAAACGCCCACGACGCATCATTCCCACCACTCACACGCGCATCCACGTCTTCATCCGCCACGCCGCCTATCCGAGATATTCTCATCGACGGGTCCGACGAGTCCGCCCGCCGTCTCGTCAGAATCCGGAAATGCGGGATTCACCGTCCCCACGAACGAGGAATTCGGCGTGTTCAAGAGTGGCGCAGCGCATGAGCCCGGAGCGGGTGAGGGTTCGCCCGCTCCAGGTGCACACCGGAGAATGTCGTCGTTTGACGGGCTGTGGAGGGGGCTACATCTCGGTACGGGGAGCGTTGGGACGTTTCCCGTGCGGCGGCAGTCGTCGGAGGAGGGCAAAGAGCATGCGGACGTCTTTCACGATGACGATCATCACGACGAGCCGCACGCCCAAACCGCATCGCCAGCCTCGACGTCGCCCACCACATCCACAGTCGACTCGAGCTGGCGACGCGCAGCGGGCGGCCTCGTCGCTTCCACCCTCGGCACAACCCTCAAGGCAAAATCCAAATGGAAAACCGTGCTCGGCCCATCCACGTTCCACCCTCCCACACCTGCCGCCGTGCCCCTGCCGAGCGGGTACGCCCTGCATGGATGGTCTGATGAAGCCCTGGCAGCACCGACGTCGACGGCGAAACCGATCAGCATCTCCCATCAGAGTCCGTTTGCGCCTGGCCCCGGTGTGGGGACGCCGGCAACGGCGTCGGCGTCTTCGCATTCGACGGTGCCCGTCAGCCTGGGCAATCCCTTTGCCAACCCGCTGAGTGGCGCGCCTGGGTTCCGCAGGGAAGATGCGTATCTCGGAAGTACGCGTCCGGCACGAGACGAGGCGGAGAAGGAGGAGCGCGAGTGGCGCGGGACAAGGTTGGTGGGGCGGCGAGAAGGTACGGATGCGGTGTTGGATGAGGATGCGGCTGATGCGGTGCGTCGGGGTGGATGAATTGAAGCTTTAGGTGCGCTGGCTGATATCTGTGTTCGAAAAGCTTCGACCTTTTTTGCCACCACGGCAGCGTCTGGCACGCTCGTGGACCCTGCTTTGTGCGTTCTCTCTCCCAACCCTTTCAGCATATGGCTCACTGAAACCTGAGTGTTATAGTCTCGACGGATCAGCATGGCGCGTCGTTGTCCACATTTTACCGTCTCATTGCCGCGCACGAGCATAGAAACCCGCAAGCAGGCAACCTGCTTGTAGTGCGTGATGCGCAGGGGGCGCGATTCGGCGTGTATATGAATGAAGCGATACGCCGTGTGGAGGGCGCTTATACGGGCAGCGGAGAGTCGTGAGTGTGACGCGGCCATCGCACTGTCCTGGCAGAGCTCAGTCATCGTTGCTTGATTAGATGGCTCTTCAAGCTCGTCGGTCGGTCACCCGACGTGCGTGCCCGCGTGTTCAAGTGGACGGGGAAAAATCATTACTTTGCGCTGTGTGAATCGGATTTCATCTCGTTTGGAGGAGGGTAAGTTTGTATGATGAGCGTGGGCGTTTATACGACCAACTGTTGGGCGATTTCGACAGGGACGGCCGTTACGGCTTGTGGATAGACCGGAATTTCTACAACGGCTCGTCGGCACGCTGTCCGGCGTACGACAATGAGGTGCTGTGTGACCCGGAAGGCAGCACTCGCGAGACGGCCAAATTCGATTGTTATGGACTGGAACTGTGGGCGACGTAGCATATAGATATTTATATAAATCGAGGGACAGACTGTAGCGTGCCATGTAGGTAATACGTGCATTATCCGGCCCAAATGATTGGCCTCGTCCGCTTGTCCCGCCGTGAGAGAAAGGCGCGCCCAATCGAATCTCGCCCTATGCGTTTGCCTCGTGCGCGATCGGAGAGCGAGCGGGTTCCGTATTCATCTGCATAGACTTCTGAACGGTGGCACGAGATCAGCCAAGTTGCTCTCCCGAACGCACATCATTGTCATCATGGTCTGGGGTCCTCTTGCTATCACGTCAGTATTACTTTCTCGGTGACGCCCGCGACGCTACGGAAATCAGAGGATCGTGGGGAAATGGGTGGGACTAGAGGAGGGATTACGGACGGGACTGGTCGATGACGAGTTGGAACGAAGGGGGTGACAAGGGAGAGGCGGTCCCAGTCTACGTTCACGAGTGGGCGCGAGGAATCAGGCGGATCAGAATAGCGACGGAACGCGCATCGGACGGACCGCAATCGACTGCACCGCCGGAGGCTGACTCTACTTCCGCTATACAGTTTCGCTCCTCAACTCAAGGCTGTCGCTCCGGGTCTCTTCGAGTCTCTGAGGCCGGTGGCCAACCTGTTGGTCAAGGCTTCTGGATACCGAGCCATGGGTCTCAAGTACGACGATTTGTTGATGGAGGAGCGGGAGGACGTCCAAAAGGTACACTGATCTCGATCGTTTCCTTTATCTTGAGCGGTCTGACAAGCTATCTACTCTTCCCTTATAGGCTATCAGCCGACTTACACCTGAACAGGCGTACAACCGATCCTTCCGACTCAGGACCGCCATCCAGCAGTCTATCCTTCACAAGCCGTTGCCCAAGGACCAGTGGGTCAAGCCCGAAGAGGTGAGTGATGGTCCTGCAGATGCTGCCTGCGTGGACGGAGAGTTGTCCTGACGGCCCATTCTCGCAGGATGTTCGATACATGACCCCGATCGTCCGAGAAGTCGAGGCCGAGAACGCCGAACGAGCATTCTACGATACTGTTCAGGTCGAACGAAAGTAAATCTTTACCGGAACCATGGGCGCATGGCTTTCTTTTTCGCCGATTGTAGGATTATAGTCTGTATCCAGATGTTGAACAGATTTCGCGAGCTCATTGCAGGTGTTTTGGCGTCGATTGGGCACGAATCTGAGATTAAGGTTTCAAAAGCTATGCCAGGCTAGATCAGGCTGTCTATCATTCTGGAGCCTCAGCAGCACTTCGGGCATTCGCCGAAATCCAAAACTCTCGAAGATCAGCACCTCAACCAAGCAATGGAATCTATGCCGTTAAGAACTCGACTATATCGTGATAGCCCATCGTCCAAACTAATCCTTCTCGCCGACTCTCGTCAGCCATTCGCCTCGCTCCTCTTCCGACATCTGCCGGAACAAGCCGGCTCCCTTGGCTTCTCCCTCTGGCACCGGCTCGTCCTCAGCAGTGCTACACACTCCAATTTCAATCTCGGTCGCCTTGAAGTCGGTTGAGCATACGGTCGACAATGCCTCGATGGCGAGTTCGATAGTGGCATTGCGGTCGAGCACAGTGTTGGAGTTTTGGAAGCTCTTGAACTTTTTGTCGAACTGTTGACCGTCGCTAGATGAGCGTGCTAGACCTTGTCGCAACCTTTTTAATGACTTACGTAGTTGTTGGCTTCCGTCTGTTTCTGTCCCGCTGCGCAGGCTGTGTGGCCGATGTAGTAACCTGCCGGATCGAGCTTGAAGATCTGTGGTCCTCGTTCGGCGTCTATGCCGATGAGGATCATCGCTGTATGATTTTAATGTGGTTAGCGCCAAGTAAGTATGCTCGACAAGGGTAGACTCACAGATTCCTTGCGGTCGCATTCCAGCTCGCTGTGTGTATACCTGATTGATGTTGGCCATGCGCTTCGCCACTGACAAATGTTGGAATCCAGGATCAGCTCGGAACTTGTCTGAAAGGACGAGCAGCACTTACGGGCGTCCGGCGTGATCTCGTAGCCAAACTTGTACCTGAACTCTGCCGCCTCAGCTCGTGTGCGTTGAACCTGTGCTCTGGCATCCGCTGAAAGACCGCGCAGTCGTCAGAATTTCCGACAAAGAGCCATGAAGGGCCTCTAACAACATACCGATCATGCCCGTCATCACGCATCCGATCGTTGGCGTAATCCGGAACAGGTGGGTCACGCTTTCCGGCTCAACGAGCTTGTCCTAAGGCATCGCTAAACATCAGCATCCCGTCCAACCCGGATGGAGGATTCGACCGACGTACCGGCACTTTGCGTTGAGTGATGACAACGGTCGTATCCTTGCCCCTCACTGCGATCGACGTGATTCCGGCTCCTGTGATGGCTTTGAAAGCATATTCTGAATATAAAGACCGGATCAGCTGGGTCTCAGTGGATGAAGGAGCCAGAACATACCGACTTGGTACAGCTAGGATAGAGGTGAGGTAGCATGTTACAGTCAGGTTCAGTCATATATAAAGAAAATAGAGCTTACTCTTCCTTCGGGAGAGAAGACTGTCAAGTAACTGCAGCGATCCTTTAGCGTTTGCGCAATCGCTCCTTGTCTCACGCAACTCACCGGTCGTAGGATCCTCTAGACATTGCTGATGTGCGTGTGTGAACGGTGAGCAGCAGCAAACGTTCTGAGCAACGATAAAGCACAGACCAGTCGAGATGGAAGAGGAGACAGGCAGCGAGGATTGCTCATCGTTTCTGATGACGAGGGATTGCAGAGGGAGCACCTTCTCGCGATTCGGCGGTCAGATATCGGGTCAGTATTCTGCCTATATTGCTATTTTAGCGATTTTATATCGCGTGTCTACTTCCCACCTGGTGGTGATTTCAAGCGTCGTACTGAAACAAGAGCATTCAGCATGACCAGCGCATTCTCAGTACAATGTCTACAGAAGAAGCTCTGCCCCCATCGGTGAGGACACTGGTCTGCCCATCGGTATACGTTCAGCCACATCAGGAGCATGGCGACGCGGTGTCACCACCATATCCTGGACCAGGAACCGACTACATGAATGCATTTGCAACCTACGAACTGCCCGTATCGCCTTCACGAAATCTGTCAGTCGGGGATTCGAATGACAAACCCTCCTCGCAGCAAAATACCTCAAAACTGCAAGATATTGAGCCGTCGTGCGACGACTTCCCAATACGAGTTCCCAACTTTCCGGAATGTCCGCACCAGGAAACGCTCAGTAACCAAGTACAAGTCGAAGAGTGGATTGCGGCACGGGCGATGGAGTTTGCATTTACCAGGCATGGGGAGAGAAAGGCTCGCACGGCTTTCGCTGAGGAAAGCGTTCAGCAGAGTAGGCGGCGTTGCTATTTCACTGGATTAACAGAAACTGATAGGAACTGCTCGTTTTAGGCATGACAATCCAGGCTCCGCAAGTCTTGCCTAGCATCCAGCTGCAAATGCCAATAGCCACGAATTCGAACCTGAAACTAGCCACAGAGTCGATTGATGAGATTCTACTGCAGCAGACACTGCAATCCGCCCTGGCTTCTGGTTCCCCGTCGAGTCTGTCTTTGCGCGAAGTGGAATCACTGGCCACAGCCACCGCCGCTCAAGCAACAGCGTCTCATGACTTGACGACTCAGGGGCAAGACTCAAGCATAACCCTGAAGGGCTACTCGCATATGACAATTGATGGACAAGGCGCCGGAATGCACTCCGTAAGCGAGTTACAGCGTGTCCCGCCATTACTTTCCACGCCGAGTCAAGGCCGCGGGAGAGGGGGATCGCTGTACGACAGCATCGTTGAGTACAGATGTTGCTGGAGCGGGACGTATCGGCCTCGGAACTATGAGAACAAGACAGGACAGAAGCGGCAAAGGGCGGCTTCGACGAAGGTGAGCAACGCTGAGGGATCATTCATGGAAAACACGCTGATTAAGAGGGTACAGGTTGGCTGTAAAGCAAGATTTGTGATCAGGAAAATCCACCAAACGGGTGAATTCAGTGTGACATACCACTGTAAGGAGAATCCACGGTCGAGATGGATGAACCTCGTCATAACATTCTCTTGCCACGATCAGGGCAACATAACGGCCATGACCCAACGGATATTGAACAAGTCAAACGCATGCGATCGAAGCAGCTTCCCGATGCCATCAAAGAGCATTTACGCAAAAGACAAGAAGCGGATTCGCGAAGAAACCGTGAGCATCGAGCGGTGGCACGAGCGGGCAGGTCTCAGGTCGGAATGAGCGATGTCAGCCAACCTCGGGGAACGAAACGGAGTCGGGGCGACGACCAGCTTCAGCTTTGCGGTGCCCAGGCGCGCTCGTCGCAGCCGTCGAGCCGCAGCGAAACAGCAAATACAAAAGTGACGCCTGATGGGTTGTCAGTACACGACTCGGCGTCCATCTATGTTGCCATGAATCGCGATCCGGCCCCAATGGCGCCACTCGACCCGCGTCTGGAGGCCGTCGGAATGTCTTCGGCAGAACGCGCGTTGGGCGAGTCCCCTCTGGACAGGAGATTTTCAGCTCTCGAACACCTTCATACTCAAGCCGAATATTCTCCTGCAATACCAAGTGGCTCTAGACTAATCTCAAACATTGACAAGCAACAGCAACATCAGCAGATTCTGGCTCTTATTCCCGCTCCCCCAGGCCTGGGATCGCAAGACACGGAGGGACCGCTGCCGTCAGTAGTTCAGCATCAAGTGCCGTTTGGGTTGCCGGCGACGGGCGTCTCTATCGGATCTCGTCATCAGCAGTCGCAACAGCAGCTATCCAACTTGCGTACGCCTAGTACTCAGACCTCGTTTGAGGGACTGATGAGTGGATCTGCCGAGGCCGAGAAGCTCCAAAAAGTTTCGCTCCATGCACCGGCGAAGGTTACGAGCGCCCTGGCGACCGATGCTAAGATACATCTCGATCTGACGGCCAGCCCAGTACACTCACTGGAAGAGATGACAGGCTTGACAACTTTTGACCAGGTTTTCGACGAATTCCGTCATTCCGTCGATATATCGGTCACTCAGATGAATAACGCTTTGGACGCGCTGGCTCAACATCGCCTCTCGAATGCGCGCTTCAACAAACATGCGACAGAAGAATCGGAAGCGATCGTCACGCGGCACGAGTTGCTCGGTATCGTACGACTTGCCCAGGATCTCGGGCAGAGGATGCAAATCCTCGCGAATCGTGTCCGAGAGGAGAGTGCAGGAGACCTTGAATCTGGCAGTGTGGAAGCCGAACCTGGAGTGGCTCCAGCAGGATTCGATCCGCTTGCGCAGTCGGACGTGGTACCTTAAAAGCCGTACCCTCAATGGCATGCTGCTCAAGGACATCATTCAATGCGCGACTTGTAATCTGCGTAACGCGATGCTTCCCCCCTATATTCCTATGATCTCTTGGCAGATACCGATCGGACACGTGAATAGTCATTCGTGAGGAGCCTGTTCAGCCAGGTATATACTACATTGTGCGACTGGGCGACCAAGAGCTAAGGTGCAAGCTCCAGATGATATCTGCAGCTATGTCTACAATGGAAGAAGTCGGGATGTACAGTGCATTCACGTATGTACATCAGTAACAATCGCCTGCGGAAGCAGAAATGGAAACCTTTGTTGATTGATGATCTAGTCGTTCCGTGTCTGCTCATCACCTGTTCGTCTTCTTCCATCTGTGCTTTCGCGCTGCGGCGGACGACCCAGGAAGCACAGGCAGGGCATCCAAATACTCTCGGGCGCCTCAGAATCGTCGGTCGCCTTTTTGACTGCTCGACAATACGGTTCTCGCCATCGTCTCCGCAGAACTCAACGGCACCTCCTATCAAGGATTCGCTTCCCGCCATGTCGTACGACGTTCTTTACAACGAGGCAGCGTTGAGATCCCTCAAGAGACAACAGCTGGTGCAGCTCTGCAAAAAGTATGGATTGAGGGCGTCGGGAAAGGTGAGTCTCGTCTGGGTGATGGCTCTTCCGCGTGAATGTCAGGTTGATCCGGCTCGGGGAGCAGAATGTGGAGCTGATTTCCAGATTGCAAGAATGTGAGTCTAATTAGCACAACTCCGAGGTTGGAAAAGCATAATTGAGGCGTCTTTGTCTCGATGTAGACGGCACCTCGCTCTCGGTCGAACAGCGTCAGGCAGCAGAGGAGACGGTAAACTCGGTTGCGTACGTCGAGGAAACACCTGAAGATGATTCGAGCTCCAGTGATGAAGACGAAGAACCTCAGCAAGGTTCGCCGAGAGCAGATCCTCAGGGTCGAATCAACTCGCGCCGATCAACGTACGCACAGTCCGATGAAGCAGCCTCAAGAAGGGACAGCGAGAGGACGAATACATGGGTTGTTCTAGAGGGACAGACATCGCTGGAGCGACCAGGTCCTAGTCTTGCTGAAATCGAGCAAGCTGGAAGCGTGGCGAGTTGGAAGAGTGCACGGAATGGGGGATCCCACCGCGCCGATTCCGGCGAAATTACTCCTATCCCGCTTTGTGAGTCCGTTTTACTGGAGGCGCAATCTATGAAGGTGCTGATTCAGACGATACCACCTCGCAGCCAGATCAAGGACTATCAAGTCCCGTGTCGGAGCAATCAAATCTGCGGGATCGTCTCTCAATCTTCGCCTGCGAAACGCCTCTTCGTCTTCTCTGGAATCACTGAAACGTAAAGCATCCGGAAGAGAACTGATCGACAAATCGCACATGTCAACGATCGTCTCCGCAGGATATTTTCCCGAGCAGGAAGAGCATCTCGCTTCAGACGTACAGGAGCAACCAGCCCGCCAGCCTATCGTGGGTGTACCTACGCGACACGGACACATGCTGGATTCTGCAGCACCTTCGACTATCCGGATGGTATCGGCCAAGCGTATTTTGCATGACCATGCCTGGGCAAAAGAAGGTACCAAAACACGCAAGAGAGACTATGTACTGCTTGATGCAGATACGTCGCACGACCCGTCGCCCAAGCCGAAATCAGTCCTCACACCATTCTGCATATATCCTATCAAGAAGTCGCCTTCGAAGAAATCAATACCGACAACTGCGGCAGACCCGCCTCAATCCACTGAAGATGTTCCAGCACAGGATGGCGTGGCGCGCGCGGTAACCCTAGACTTCGAAGAGGAAGATGAATGTCCGATTCCAGGAGCATTCCCGACGCCACCTAGCAAACGGAAAGAAGCCTTCATCTTTGGTTCCGATTCAGCGATTACTGGTATATCCAACGAGGAGTTTGGCATTGCGGGAGATGCAGTCCTGGAGGAGATGAACAGAAAGCTGAAAGCTCGCGGTATTGCGTCCATCGGGGAAACACTCAATAGACAACAGGTGCTGCAGCAGAAGACCAAGTCGACGGAAGATTCCAAGTATACATCGAAGAGCAGAGCCGCACCCAAGGGGAGATTCGGGGCGGCACATGCCAAGCAATTCGCCAGGTTCGTCCGACCTACCTGTGTGCATTGATAGATTACTGACTGCAGTATCTTGAAGAATGCCCTCCATCGTATCCGGCTTGAATACAGGTCGTGCTCGCCCGCTATTGAGAAAAGCCGTCTCGACGAGCCGGCTCCTTGCAGAGACGGGAGATCCTACCTCCGCCTGTCGAATGACGCCCGGAAAGCGAAAGGCATCGGACATGGAAGAGGACGCCGCTACTTCTGTCGCGACGATCCCGCTTGCGTATGCCACGACCCGGAACGGTCTTTCGGTCCGCAGTGCAGAGACGGAGGAGAGCCCGAGGATCAAGCGGATGAGGCTGGTTTCGGCAGATGGCGGTCACGAACTCACAACAAGCGAGTCGGTCGGAACGGTCCGGCGCGTGGGCACGCCACGTAAGTGCACTTCCAGACGGTAACTCGCCCATTCGCTAATCGCAATCGGTAGCAGAAGCGGATCTTCCCAAAAGCCGGCTCGGATTTCTGACGGCTTCTGCAAATAGCGTGAAAGCTACTGTTTCTGCTCTTCAACGCCGCCTCTCGGGAGGTCCAGAAATGACCTTGCGAGCGGCATTGTCTCCAGCATCGAAGTCACTCTTCCGATCCGGATCTGCTTTGGGTCCAGAGCCTAAGGTCCAATCATCATCTGCACGTGTGACTCACCCGAAAGAGAGCGGCTCAACAACCGGCTTACAAACCCACAAGGCTCCCGAGCTCCAGACCGGAACAACGTGCTCATCTTTGGCGGATCAGCCCGTCACAGGATTGTCGCTGGCGTACGATGTGCATGTGCGGCGGTCCAAATCCTCACTTGCGTTGAGCACGGCTTCGAAAGCGAGGCAAGGCTCAAAAGCGATTGCGCCTCTGTCAACAAGCCAGAGCGGGAGTGCTCAAGGAACACTCGCTCGCCCAGGATTCTCCAAAGTCAACAGTCTTGGCTATGAATACCGCAGAACAGGCCGGCCGGCTCCACCAGCGCCAAATCCTGCTTCAGCGTTGCACCTCGATCTACTACAGCGACGTCCGGCCCAATCATCGCTACGGATTGCTTCACCGGCAAGCTGCTCGAAGCCATTGCCGACGCCCCCTGTCGGTTTACCGCGATGCCACTCGAGCACTCTATTGAGACCGACGGCGTCATCTTTGGCAAGAATGCAAGCCACGGTGCAACCTCCTTCTCTGGCCAGTGCAACACCAAACTCATCAACGGCGAAATTCCACCAGCGTACTCCTTTTAAGAGCAACATGGCTGGTACACTTGCGCCGATCCCCCCATTGCCCCTACCGTCTCCTTGCAAGAAGCTTATGGTTCCGAAGTCTCCTCATCGACGAGCGATGGAGAAACACATAATGGCTGGAAGAAGTAGCGGCATGCCAAGCGCGACTGGCGGTTTCAAGTCCAGGACATCGCATGCTAGTCTGGCTATGGGCCAGAAACAGAGGGAGATTGAAGAAAGACGACGTGAACGATCTCGTCCGGATATGCCTATATTTTGAGCCGACCATGTCTCCTTGCTACCTGGACGCCTCTAGATCCCGCGTTCATTGATGATGTATTTAATACATACGAATCTTCTTGATTGCACGCTTTCACTTTACGGTCTCCTCGATCACTGCGCATGCTACCTTTTTGCGGGATGGATTCCAGTTATGCGTCGACGACATAAGGGAAAGATCGAGATACCTAAGTCTATTCCAAAAGTACAAGTATTACAACGTTGGCAGAGTGGTACTCTCTCTGTAAACCTTTTATCGTCTCAGGCACGTGATATGTTCTGGTACTGCATCGTCGTCGTCTCGTACTCCTTCAGGAACAGCCGGTCCATCTCCTTGATCATCCATCTGCAAGGAGCGATGTAAGAAAGCGGCCCCCACAGTACCTGCCTCTGGAACTTACTTCATGAGCTCTGCAAGGTGTTCTCTCATCATGTTCACGGACTCTGTGTCCATGGTGGTGTGGGCGATGTAGGATGGCAAATTCACTGCAAAGGGTCAAGGAGATCAAGGAGGTTTTCGCGGATCCGCTTGAGAATGCGCACCGAACAGCCGCAACAGATGCTCAGCTCCGTATATCTCGCTCATTGGTCTGACTTCTGCTGTCTTGCGCCTGATGTCAACGTATTGCGCCCGCTCAAATCGATAGAGCAAGTTGTTTCCAAGCGCCTTGTCGAAATAGAGAACCAGGCCGTTCATAATTTCTGCTAATACTGCTTCAGATCTCCTGCAGTGATTCGATGCGATTTAGTGGGCATGAATGTTTGATTGACGTCAAGACATACGTCGGCTTCGAACTGGCTTGATTGGCCTTTCTGCTTTCCACGTAGGCCTTGAACTCCTCAACAATCTCCTTTACATTCGGAGTTCTGGGAAGCGTCACCAGCTACGGGTTTCTTGCGATCAGTCTCGATTGCCCAGGTTCACCCATACGAATCAAGGTACCTGATGGTTCTTTGTGATATATTCCCAGTCGTCCACAAGTTTGACCTTCAACACGTCTGGTATAGGTATCTTGATCTCTGGTCGCTTCAGATATGCTTCCTCCTGAGGACGCGAAAGGCTGAGTCGTCAAAGGCTTCCCACTTGGCAAAAATGGGACTTACCGTATCGAAAAATGCCGCATCTCTCGTTCGTTTCTTGCTTGCCTTGTTACCGTCTTTACTCGGCCCAGACGCACTTTCCTTGTCCCGACGACTGTTCGATACAGACGCGCCTACTCTCTCGGATACCTTCTCCTTCTCCTGCTTGCTTTTGCCTTCTTTCTCCTCTTTAGCACGGCGTTGAACTTCAAGTACCGTTCTCTGTTTCTCTTCTCCCTCCGCGTTCTTCTTCAAGATACGAGATGCTGGAACCCATTCATCCCACCTAGCAAAGTAAAAGAGGCAAAAAATAAACACAGGCGACCGTACTTGATCAAGACTTGACTTGCTTCTTGTTCCATCCCTTGTAGTGAACAAAATAATGCGGACCCGTCTGATCTTTTTTTCCAGTCTTCTCATCCCATATTTCGGCGTCCAATACCTGATGATATTGCACATTAACAAAGATGGGATAATTACACGCGAGGACGTGACATACCTGGGCCTCGTAGATCAAAGGACCATGAAAGCAGAGGACGATCTCCTTGACTTGATACTCGAGCGACATGGCGGAGAGAGCGGAGATTTCACGGGCGTATCGTTGCGACAAGGCGATACAGGCCAGCCAAGCGCTGTTGTCTGTCGTACTTTCAATACAGCGAAAGCAAGACCTTGGGAAGTGGGAACACAAAAGACGAAAGGAGGTGGTCGAGCCGCAATGTGCGTTGCGTTGAATGATAGCGATCGAGAAACGTCAAACGCGGTTGCTGCTCAAGCGCGACTGAGGTTTCGCGCCCTACAGCCCTCCTGCGCATGCGTTCTTCGTGCTGAGCAGCTTTGAGCAGGTTGCCGAGGCTGATCCCGTTTCGTTGCGCCGCCGAAAGTGGAACAGGGAGTAGTGAGGGGTACAACTTCCCCTCGTACGAGCACGACTGATGACGGTGCTCCGTTGCACAATTCCACCTTGCCTTCGTATCATAAAGAGGCAATGGTACTGCCTGAAGCTTATCGTCCTGAGGCATGTCTTTTCATCAAGTGAATATAAGATGCTTTCGTCCTAGCTTTCCTGATGACATGAAATTCGGTGCGAGTGTTATGGTAGAGGCAAGATTGTTTGTCGAAGTAAACTAGTTCTATACAGCTTCCTCCCCTACTGGTGCTTGGGTCGGCGACGTTGATTCCGCCTTGTCTTTCGCTGGAATGTAATGTTGCATAGCGTCATGCAGTCCTGTAGCCTCATCCAGATTCCGTGTCTGTAAGCGGTGCAAGAGTCAGTAAGCGTGAAGAGTCTTGCCAGGAACACGATTTTGCCTTACCCTAATGGCGATGTTGCGAATTTTGCCTTCCTCCACGATGGGAAACTTGACGTAACGATCAGTCAACTCGACTTTCATGCCGGCATACAATGGCGTATTCAGTATAAGGCGGAAAACTCCTTCAGCCCGCATCACTGCGAAGCAGATTGACAGAGCTTTAGCATTTTCGGGTTGGATGGAGAACGTCGTCGACCAACCTAAACGTGCAGACTTGTCCTTCTTGTGAACATTGAGATGCAAAGAGCCTGTTCCCCTTTCCTTCCATGCTCCACCATCCATGACATGAAGCTTTGAGCGTACTTGGAATATCGTATTCTCTTCCTCTTCTCCAGTCGGTACTTGTCGGGCAAAGAAATGTCCCTTCAGCTCGCGGTACTACTCGGCGCAATTGCGTTGGTAGCTTACCTTCTTGCTGCTGAACATCCACCTTCTGCCTCTCTGCTGAGGCCTCCCCGCTCGTCGATGCCAAAATATCTCCAAAGTTCTGTTGATTCTGCTTCGACTCTGCCGCTTCAGCCTCCTTGTCCCCCGATTTCGCTTCGGCATTTTCTTCATCTCCTGCAGCTTTCGGTGTAGCCTTCCTGGAAGGTGTCGCGAACGGGCTTGCAGACGCTGACCAATTACCAAAGGCGGATCCAGTTGCGGCTTTGAAAGGAGAAGCCGAATGGGCGGTAGCATTAGACGATGAAGCTACGGGCTGAGATGTGAACGCTGAAGTATGCTTGACGGCCGAAAATGGAGATGCAGATGCGGCAAACGACCCGAAGCTGGCCTGAGATTTCTTGACCGGAGGCTTGGCTGGTATTGTCGCGGACGATACGGCTGATGTTGAGATAGCGTTGGCTTCCTTGACCTTGTCCGTTACATCGTCAGGTAGCCCTTTAGTGTCATCACCATCCGTTGCCGAGGCTGACGGTGCCATTTTGGCGAAAGGGGATGATATAGAGGCAAAACTTCCAAACGTGGCTTGCGTCTTTTTTGCTGGAGCAACCACAGATTCCTTCGACTGCTGCTCATTCGACTGCTGCTCATTTGATTGTCCGGGTCGATCCATGTCGACTGATGGTACGGCGGAGACTGGTGGCTACGAGGAAATGACAGTCACAGTGAGCGGATTCGCCAGGGAGATTGCAGGCCGCAATAACCGTACCTCCTCGTCTTCGCCTTCGGTATCCCTTACCCTCTTCGTATCTTCCTTCAAAAACTGTGAACTAGGCGTGCGATCTTCCTGCTTTCTTTTTCTCTGTGCATCCGCGCCGACTTGTTCCACCTCTTCCTCCATAATGACGCTTTGGTGTCCGCTGATCTCGGAAATGGCGTAGTTATCCAGCTTGTCTGACGACTCATCGTGACTGAGATCTTCCACCTTTTGCCGAACCTCCTTTACGGTCTCATCACTCGAAGTAGTCGTCAGGCCTCCATTCGACTCGCCTTTCCTGGCGGGCGAAGATCCTCGAGAGCTCTGTGCAGATACCAATGTCTCGGTCCTGTTCTTCTTGACGGGGATGGACGCAACGCTTCCCGAGGTGGATTGACCCTGGAAAGTGAACATGAGTCCGCTGCGGCATATACGAGACATCCAGTCCTGCGCCTCACCAGGCCAGGTTCTACAGAAGTTTCCCTTCCTCTCTTCCTCCCATGAACCTCTGAATACAGAAGTCAAGTCAGCAGAGAACAACCCATGGGATACCGGACACTCTACCTTCCGCAGCCTTCGAGGTTGACTCGTTGTCGGAGACAGCCATCTGGATTGAAGTCGCAAAGGTCGGTATCTCAGATGGCCGATTGCGGGAGGACTATTTTGCTGAGCGGAAGGTTCGTAAAACCCTGGCAGGTCACGGCGCTGACGTCGGTCGATGCAATGCAGATAAACGGGCAATGCGAGATGAGGTACACTATGCTTGAGGCACAATCATCATCGACGATTCTCACACATCTCCCGCCGGCGGCGCGGGACTGCGCGCTGGTTGTCGCCCGCAGATTATCCAGAGTCGGAATTTGGTGATGTCAAGCGACCAATTCAAGCTTGTACCCGTAGCATAACTGCGAGGAGTCGCTACCGCCGCAGTCTCAAGATCCCATATCATGGTACACTGATCAGCTAGTTCGATATATACGTGAGCTCAGACCGATCAGATCCAGCAAATGCCCGCGCCGTGGGCACAAGTTGTCGAGATTCACATGGTGATCGAAATGCCTCTCTATCGATAGATACAACGATGAATACAACAATTTAATTTAGTACAGCTTCGAGCGAAAGCGAGGAAAATCGCCATGTATTCCGAAGTCAACTCTGGATCAAAAATCCATGGAATGCATGTTTGCTGCACGTTTATGTTCTCGAGCCTCTCGCATCAACGCGGCGATATGTTTTTCGAAGAGCTCCACGTATGGACGAAGGCTTGTTCTGTTGTAGTCTATACCGTTCGACAAGAAGACTTCAGATGCCCGACTGATAGCAGCGGAAAGCAAGAGCGCCTTACCTGGCTCAGAACGCTTGGCCACCTTCTCCTCTTGCGATTCTTCTTCCATCTTGACGTCCTCGGCAGGACTGTCGGTGTGAGTTCGATCCAGTTCACGCAGCAGCTGTCCCACTGTCGGGACGCCGGACGGATCAAAGTTCTCGACTTCAGACGGATCGACGGGCACGCATACACGACCTGTCGGCTCACACTTGAGCGCGTAGAAACCAAGAGAGAGCACAAGACCCACCAGTTCCAGGATGAATGACGAAAGGAGACTTGAGCAAATGATTCCGTCTCTTCGAAACTTCTGCATCGATTCGGGGATACGTATATTGGAGAATGATGTCTTCCATAGCCTTGACGATTTTGTTCTGTTTCCCCTTGAATCAGTGCAATCCAGATTGACCATGTCTTCTCCACTCACATAACGCAGATGATGGTCGGACAACTTTTCTCGCGCCTTCAACAAATCCGTCCATTTGGTCTGACTTGACGACTCGGAGGTTTGCCACCGATTCCTGAGGCTGTCGACCACGTCTGTCGAAAAGTATGAGACACAAAGCCATTCGTTCTTGCGTCGAGTAACTCACCTTTGTCAGGTATCAATGCCAGTAGCGTGTCCCATCCTCGCTCGTGCCGGAAGCAGTCTTGATCGCGCAACACAATCTTTACAAACATTTCCTTCACATCATTCAGTGCATCCCTAAGACAGGTGAGAACGCAGCATTAGTACGACTGCCCACGAAGCGAAGAATCTCGACTTGCGATAATGCCGGATGTAATTCTCCGTTATCGTTGGATCCCCGGACGTTGACCTTTTTCAGCTGTTCTTTGCCTCCCTTGATGACTTCGAGGAAATTCGTGATCGCCTTTCTCTGATCATCGCTTAAGTCGAGTGCCGCCTTGTCAGATATCCAGCAATGAATTCCTCGTCGACCAGAGTATACCCAGAGGAGATGTTCGAAGCCGAATTGCTCTATTGCCCTCGGTGATCAATGTCTGCGCCTCTCTGTAACGCGGTCGGCTTACCTCGTAAAGAATGGTCCAGCACTTTGACAGCCGCTGCGATGTATCCCCAGCAACGTATACAGATCGCTCCTCCTTGACAGCATGTTCTAATCTCGTCGTAATCCGTCATATCGATATCGAACACGAGCTCTCGCTTCTCCGGCCTCAGCGCCGAAGGCTGCATCGTCTTTCTATCTCTTGGCTGACATTCGCCACAACCGTCCGATACCATGAATGAACGATCGGAGCTGAGTTGACAGACGTGCTTACCCTTGCGTTATATACTGGCCCAATCTCGAAACGCGTTGGGTTGGCACGTAAAATCTCTTTCTTGAATTCATCGGCATTGTTGAAACTGTTGTATCTGACATACGTTGATTCTCCCAGGGTGAATGCGAATTCTCGGTGCGTGAAAAGCCGTGTTGGAACTATTCGCGTTGAAGGTAATCAGCAGACAAATACCGCTGAGAATGCATAGTCATTTACCCTGCTCTTGGTTCAGCCACAGGTAGAAGGGCTTGTAGGGGAATAAACGACGGTAGAATGCTAGCATGACCTCGGGAGACTTTGCGCTAGAGATGGACAGTCCGTAAGATTGTTCACAAGCTACTCTATGGACCACTTACTCGTCCTCCACCTGCATTGTGCTGCAGAAAGAGTGTGAAGACGCTCAACTTTGATATATCTGTGAAGAAAGGGAGAGAGCTTACTGTTCTGCTTTGACAGGAACTGGCATTCTGCAGCGATCGTCCGTAAAGATGAAATAGCAAGACGTTCAAGATGGACCGATGGCCGGCACAATGGGTGCAACGGAGACAAGTTGCGAAGAACAGCTTGCAGAGTCCACTTATGTCGGGCAGTCAAGAATCAAGCGATCAACTGAAGATGAAGCAGCTCTGAAATGTGCAGTCGCGCTCGCGCGTCTCGATGTCTCGACGCGTTTATCATGAACCTGCTTAGTAACCCTTCCGGCTCGAACTATAATGTCGGAGCCGAAGCCGAATGGGAGATCGCTGGCCTGCTTCAAGCTCGTCAGTCGTCATACACGGCGCCGCATCAGTTCATCTCCGGTTCCTCGGTGCAAGTTGCATAGTAGCAAGGCAATACCCAGACACCGGTTCAATATTGCCTTAGTCCAAAGAGGGCAGAAATCTGAAAGGTCAACTGTCGAGGTTGATACAGCCAACGATTCCGGAACCCGCGGCACGAACCATACACCGGGTCTAGCATCATCATCTGAATGGCAGGTTTCTCGATGCTCTGTTAAACGACATTCCTTACGGGTCACAATCGGATAAGGTTTATCATCACCGGACCCTGCTACATTCACCATGTCCTCGCCTTCCGATGTGCTGGATGGGCTATTCCGCAATCTCCGGAGTCGACATCCCGAAGTGCGAGAGCAAGCGGCGGTTGAGCTTCGAGACTACGTGGCGACCTATACAGAAGATCATCCTCAAGACGATCCGATCAAGACATTATGGAACGATTTGAACCAGCGAATCTTTGAGCTAATTCACAGCAACCAAAGCCATGAGAAGCGAGGAGCTATCGTTGCGATTGGTACGTTTCAACGCTTAATAACGTATGCTGGATTGCTTATACCCTTCTTCCTAGATCGGTTGTTGGACTCGAAAAACGATGTCGCTCCTGAAAAGCTCCTTCAGAAGATGTACAGGTTCTACCATTACCTGAAGCCCGTACTGCCATGTGCCGATGCAGAGGTTATGGTTCAAGCATCGAAAGTGGTTGGCCGGATAGCCAAAATTGGCGGAGTCACGCTGGGAGAGCGATTCTTTGAATTCGAAGTGATGAATGCATTGGAGCTGATGAAGGGTAAGTCTCCCTCCTCCAAATCGCAGTATATCCTTTGACTCCTGCCTACACCGCCAGGTGACAGACAAGAAATCGGTCGATACGCCTCTGTCCTAATTCTCTATCAACTGTCTGCTAACGCTCCAATACTGTTCATGTCGTACGTGGTAAACGTACTCGACATGATCTGGACGCCTCTACGCGATCATCGGGTGGGTTCACCTTGGTCCCCGCCACTGGCCATACACTGACAATAATCTTCTCGCAGACGGTCGTAAGGGAACGGACTTCAATGCTTCTGGGTTCGTGTCTCGACCTGATACATCCGAGAGAGAAATCTTTCAGGAACGAACAGTATAGCAAGATTCTGGATGAAGCGGAACGGACGCTCGATCAACGCGGAGCCAGTCCTGATAGCATTCATGGAGGCTTACTTGCGTTGCAAAGCCTTTTAAATCACTCGGAAATGGTGAGACTTGGCTTTCCCTGACTTGAAATGCATTGCTGAATCATTCTCATACAGTTCATGAAAGATCATTACCGAAATGCGTGTGAATTGATCTTACGATTCAAGGATCATAAGGAGCCACTTATCCGCCGGACAGTCATCACGCTCATCCCCGCCATGGGGACTTATGATCAGCAAGCGTTCCAAGAACTCTTTCTTCACCGCAGCATGGCGCATCTCCAGCATCAGCTCAGCAAACCGGGAGAGCGCGATGCTGCATTCTTGGCCATTGGACATTTGGCGGTCAACTTGGGCAGCGAAATGAAGCCGTTCATCGAGAGGATTATTACCAATGTCAAGGAGTCGTTGGCTCTGAGAGGGTATGTTCAATTCTTTGCAAGCCCCCCCATGCGATGCTCACCGTAATATCAACAGCAAAAAGAATGCACCCGACGAGAAGCCCATCTTCCAATGCATAGCTATGCTCGCATCCGCTCTCGGACCCAGCATGACGAAATACATGCATGACGTCCTGGACTTGATGTTCCAGTGGGGTCTCACAGAACAGCTTAGGCAAGCTTTGGTTGTCATCGCAAGGCATATCCCGCCTCTACTCGAAAGCATACAAGGTGAGTCGGCCTGGAGACCGGTAGATATGTGTCTTATCCAGCGTTACATCCAAAGAACGACTTCTCAATTTACTTTCCATGATCCTGGGTGGTAAGCCCTACAAGCCCTTAGGCGCTCCTCCCCGTTACCACGCTGCGCCGGTTAGCCAGAGCGTATTGCAGGTCAGCTATCGTGTCTGAGATCCACAATCATCGCTGACAGGAATCTCAGGCCGTCTCCGTTTCAGGTCACAGCGCACAGACAATCGCTTTGGCTTTATACACGCTGAGCTCGTTCGATTTCACCGGTCATGTTCTCAATGAATTCGTGCAGACTACCGCTCTACCATATTTGGAGAACGACAGCCCAGATGTGCGCCAAACAGCTGCTCTGACTTGCTCAAAGCTCTTCGTCCGAGATCCTATTTGCCATCAAAGCAGCGCACACTCTATCGAGATCATCAGCGATGTTCTCGACAAGCTATTGACGGTCGCGGTGGCAGATCCTGGTCAGTATTGGCGAGTCCCTGAAATTCAGATCACTGCTAACGCGGAATCACGTAGAGCCACGAATTCGTCTAGCGGTTCTGCAGTCATTGGACGAGAAGTTTGACAGGCATCTCGCTCAGGCTGAAAATGTGCGGTCGTTGTTTATCGCAATGAATGACGAAGTATTCCGAAACCGAGAAGTGGCCATCACGATCATCGGCCGTCTAGCAGCCTTGAATCCGGCATACGTGATGCCTTCGTTGCGAAAGTCGCTGATTCAGCTCATTACGGAGTTGGAGTATACCACGGCAAGGTATGTATCTTGCGTTCAGTCGGTCTTGAAACTGAATCTGATGCGCCGCATCACAGAAAACAGAAAGAGGAGAGCGCCCGCCTTCTTTGCCTTTTGATAGGAGCCTCGACCAGTCTCATCAAGCCATACGCGCCGCCGATGTTGTCGGTGCTTCTCAAGACAGCCAGTGCCAAAGACAGTAGTCCCGCAGTGACATCGTATTGCCTGGCTTGTCTTGGAGAATTGGCACGCGTAGGCGGAGAAGAAATCGCACCGAGTGTGGACCGCATTATGGCTCTCATAATGGAAATGCTGGCGGACCAAACATCAACTTTGACGAGAGATGCCGCGCTCAAGACGCTCGGCCAGGTCGCTTCAAATACGGGAATGGTCATTGAACCGTACCAAAAGTATCCGCAGCTTTTGGGCCTCTTGATTCGGTTTCTAAAGACGGAGAAAAATCAGACAATCCGTCGCGAAACCATTCGAACGATGGGTATCTTGGGAGCGCTGGATCCTTACAAGCATAGAGTAGGTGTTTTACACGTAACGCATGTGGCGCACTAACGCAGCGAAACAGATGTTGCACGATACAACCGCAGACTCTGACGCCGATCAGTCAGGGGCAAAGGTAACAGATGTCATGCTCCTAATGAACTCGGGCGGTACCTCGCCAGATGAGTTCTACCAGAGAGTCGCTATCAACGCCCTGGTTCAAGTCCTGCATGATCCAACAAACACAACACATCATTGGGCTGCTGTCGAAGCCCTGATGCTAATCTTCAAGACACAAGGACTGAAATGTGTGTCATACCTACCTCAAGTGCGTATGAAGATGTCCTTCGTGCGCCTGTCACTTACTCTGTTTCAGATCATGCCCGCCTTGCTCGGTGTTGTGCGACTATCGCCTCCCAGTTTACAAGAGACCTATTTCCATCAACTAGCTGTTCTTGTCGGCATCGTCAAAGCTCACATCCGGAATTACCTCGATTTGCTTTTCGATCTCGTGCATGATTTCTGGAATCCGGATTCGACGTTGCAGCTTACCATCACTTCTCTAGTGGAAGCAATCGCAATAGCCGTGGAAGGGGAGTTCAAAGCCTTCTTACCTCGTCTACTGCAGGAAATCTTGCGAACCTTCGACGGTGACTTTGCCGCCAACAAAATCTCCGACAAGAGAAGGGCAAACTTGCTCAGATTGGTCAAAGCCTTCTACGTCTTTGGTACCAGCGTAGAAGAATACATGCACCTCGTCCTGCCAGTGATTGTGAAGTGTTTCGAACGGGCCGATGCGCCTTATGATCTCCGGTCAACGGCTTTGCAGACGATTGGTCTGCTTTGTCGAAAAGTCAACTTCTCTGATAACGCCTCACAAATCATTCACCCATTAATCCGCACGCTGGCTGCTGGAGATTCTGAACTGCAAGCCATCGCAATGCAGACTCTTTGCGCCTTGGTTCTCCAATTCGGAGCTGATTACGCCATCTTTATTCCTATGGTCAACAAGGTGAGCTCGGCAGAATCTTCACCGTCCCATATATACTTACGCACCATCCCGGGTTTAGGTCCTGCTGGCGAATAGAATCACTCATCCCACCTACGAGGCCTATATCACCAAATTGCTGAATCGTGAACCTCTGACAGACGACTTGGCTGGCCACGATTCGTATGTATTTCGGACACGACGCGTACCCTTTGAGCTGACACTCTGACTTAGCTACCTTGATGCATCGGCCATCGCAACGGTAGCACCAGAGCAGCACCGACTCATGGTCAACCAACAGCATCTCAAACAGGTCTGGAACACAGATGGCATAACAAGTCCGGCGGACTGGAGAAATTGGCTCAAGCGTCTGGGTTTGGAATTCATGCGAGAGTCTCCGTCTCAGGCTTTACGGTCTTGCGCCGCCCTCGGCGAAGTACACGTGACTTTCGGACAAGACCTCTTCAATGTCGCATTCGTGTCGTGTTGGACAGAGCTGTATGAATCTTATCAGGTGAGTTTTGATAGCTGGTTTCCTTCGATGTGGTCTGACTCCGCTCGCAGGACGACCTTGTCAAAGCCATCGAGACAGCCATCGCTTCGCCAAATGTGCCTTCAGAGGTCGTTGTTTCCCTCCTGACTTTGGCTGAATTCATGGAGCATGATGAGAGACCTCTGCCGATAGACCCCAAGATGCTTGGCGATTATGTGAGTAGCTCAAAAGCCGATCTGAGATCACAGCTGACCCAAAAACCGAAGGCTATGGTTTACCACGCCTATGCCAAGGCCCTGCATTACAAGGAGATCGAGTTCTTCGCAGATACCAACAATCCAATCATCGAGGATCTGATCAGCGTCAACACCAAACTGCAACAGACTGACGCTGCGTGGGGTACTCTTACCTTTGCGTCGGAAACTCTCGATAACTTTGATCTTGACAATCATGAAACATGGTACGAAAAGCTCAACAGATGGGATCAGGCTCTAGAAGCGTACAACCGCCGAGAAGAGGAGGATCCCGAAGACTCAGACATCGTGCTGGGCAAATTACGATGTCTACATGCTCTCGGTCATTGGGAAAATCTTTCCGATTACGTTCAAGGCCGCTGGACCAATGCATCATACGAAGAACGGCGCAAAATGGCGCCAGTTGCAGCCGCTGCCGCCTGGTCTCTCAGTCAGTGGGATCTCATGGACGATTACATTTCCGTCATGAAAACAGACACGCCTGACAGGCCATTCTACCGAGCTATCCTCTCAGTACACCGAAATCAGTATTCCAAGGCGCTTACCCAGATCGCTCGCGCGAGGGACCTGCTGGATGGAGAGCTTACGTCACTCTCAAACGAGTCCTATGGGCGTGCTTACGATGTCGTGGTCCGGGTACAAATGCTCTCTGAATTGGAGGAGATCATCTCCTATAAAAAGTTCCAGGATCAACCGGCAAGGCAAGAAACGCTTAGGAAGACCTGGATGAAGCGTCTGAAGGGTTGTCAACCGGATGTCGAAGTCTGGCAACGAATCTTGCAAGTTAGGACCTTGGTGCTCAACCCGATGGAAGCGACAGACATGTGGATCAAATTCGCCAACCTCTGCCGGAAATCGGATCGATTGGACCTCGCATGCAAAACACTCAATTCTTTACTTGGCACGTCGCCTCCATCTGGTAGCGAAACGCAGGGCCAGACTCGAGCACCTCCGCATGTCGTCTACGCATATTTCAAGTACACCTGGGCGAAGGGAGACCGAGCAGACAGTCTAGACTGGCTTCGAGCTTTCACCTCTAGGTTGTCGGCTGATGTAGGCCTCACTACCGTCAACGGCCAGGCTAGAATGATCTCCGCAGACCCAGCATTGCTGAATTACACCAAGCTACTGGCGAGATGTCACGTCAAGCTGGGCCAATGGCAAGTTGCATTGCAGGACAACTGGGTTGCGAATAATCCCGGCGAGATTCTGGGCAATTATCAATTTGCTACCCAGCTCGATCCGGAATGGTACAAGGGATGGCACACATGGGCGCTCGCCAATTTCGAAGTGATCACCCATCTTGAAACTTCGCAAGACATCCTGGCGAGGAACGCGTTTTCTCGGTACATTGTTCCCGCCGTCACCGCCTTCTTCCGTTCCATCGCCTTGTCGCGCGGTGACTTTTTGCAAGACACCCTGCGTCTGCTCACTCTTTGGTTCACATACGGGTACGATACCCACGTACATGCTGCTGTTCGGGATGGATTTGCCACGGTCAACATCGACGTTTGGCTGGAGGTTATCCCGCAGATCATCGCTCGACTGCATACACCGCGCCTCAACATCAGAGATCTCATCAAACACCTTCTCAGTGATGTTGGCAAAGCCCATCCGCAAGCGCTCATCTACCCCCTCACAGTCGCAAGCAAGTCTCAGCAAACCGCGCGAAAGGAGACGGCCGAAGACATCATGATCCGGATGAAAGATCACAGTCGACTCATCGTCGAACAAGCATCCCTCGTCAGTACGGAGCTGATCCGAAGCGCGATTCTTTGGCACGAGCAATGGCACGAAGGCCTCGAGGAGGCCTCCAAATACTACTTTGGAGAACACAATCCGGAAGGCATGTTTGCTGTCCTCGAACCACTTCACGACATGGTTCAGAAGGGGCCGGAAACGCTGCGCGAGACAGCTTTCGCACAGACATTCGGCCACGACCTGCAAGCTGCTCGAGAGCATTGCCGAAGATACCGACAGACCAACGAAGTTGCCGAGCTGAATCAGGCATGGGATATCTACTACAGTGTTTTCAAGCGGCTTTCGAAGCAGCTAACATCGTTGACGTCAATTGAGTTGCAATATGTGTCGCCACGTTTATTGCGTGCACGCGACCTGGAGCTGGCTATCCCAGGAACCTATCAGAGCGGAAAGCCGATCGTCAGAATATCCTACGTTCTACCGACATTTGCCATCATTGGATCTAAACAACGGCCACGACGATTCAGCATGAAGGGCTCGGATGGCAAGGAATATCAGTACTGTCTCAAGGGGCACGAAGACTTGCGTCAAGATGAACGAGTGATGCAGCTCTTCGGTCTGGTTAACACATTGCTTTCTACAAACCCCGAGAGCTTCAAACGCCACCTCAACATTCAGCGGTACTCTGTCATCCCCCTATCGCCAAATTCGGGTCTGTTGGGCTGGGTACCACACAGTGACACCCTTCATGTCTTGATCAGGGATTATCGAGAAAACCGGAAAATTCTGCTGAACATCGAGCATCGATTGATGCTGCAAATGGCGCCGGATTACGACAGCCTTCCTTTGATGCATAAAGTGGAAGTCTTCGAGCACGCTCTCGACAACACAACTGGACAAGATTTGTACCGAGTCTTGTGGCTGAAATCTCGCAATTCCGAGGCATGGCTCGAAAGACGAACAACGTATACACGATCGCTTGCCACCAGTAGCATGGTTGGATATATTCTGGGTCTAGGCGACAGACATCCTTCGAACATCATGCTAGATCAGATCACGGGCAAGATTGTACACATCGATTTCGTGAGTTTTACCGTGCATCATGTCATTCGAGGCTGATTGAGGGACATTAGGGTGACTGCTTCGAAGTAGCGATGCATCGTGACAAGTTCCCCGAACGGATCCCATTCCGATTGACGCGAATGCTGACAAACGCCATGGAAGTTAGCGGCATCCATGGCAGTTACAAGCGAAGTTGCGAGATTGCCATGGAGGTGTTGCGGGACAACAAGGACTCCCTCATGGCAGTACTCGAGGCGTTTGTGTACGACCCGTTGATTGCTTGGCGTTTGGTGCCAACAAACAATCCTGGCGGAGCGAAGGAGGTTGAAGGTAAGTGGATCATTCCTCGAAATAGTGACAAGCTAAATGCCGTGTAGCCGAGGCGAACGGAGAAGGTCGCGCGGCGTATGCTCCACAACGGAAGAACAAGGCTGATGAGAACGAGATCTTGAACGGTGAGCTCTCTCGGTGTGTAGGCGCGATTGGCGCTGACCTCATGTAGATGCCGAGCGTCCGGAGGTGAAGAATAGCCGAGCGCTATTCGTGATTGATCGAGTGAAGAACAAGTTGACGGGTAAGTTGGTCGGGCTCTCGATGAACAATTGCTAATGTCCTTTACAGGCCGAGACTTTAAACAAAACGTGGTATTACCGGTACAGGACCAGGTCGAGCTTCTGATCATCCAGGCCACATCGTTGGAGAATTTGTGTCAATGCTTTATTGGATGGTATGTAACTCCCCATGTTTCGGAATGCAGTGCTGACTGTTGTCTCTCAGGTGTGCATTCTGGTAGATTAGGCGAATGAAAACAAGGTTGTAACCCATAGTATATGTAGCATAGGCTGGGATCTCGCTGCCCTTATACCGGCGGCCCAAGCATCGGCGGACCCGCCGACCGTGATGCATTTGCGAGCTCGACGACACTCGGACTGGATTCACGCCTGACCATCAACTTTGGTATCCCGAGTTTATCGCGTATCGTGCTGGATGATTCGCGCGCAGAGGCTGGCGTTGATTCGGTACGTGCCATGCTTTCGCTTTGCGAGTGGCCGCGTGTTGGCGTATGGGGCCACTTTGAAGGCGAACCAGTATGCGATGGAGAGATAGCGTTCGGTGATCGGTTGCCGGACGCTGAGCGGTCCGACACTGTGGGCCGGGTGTCCGCTGCACTGCTAGTTCTTCCCGCACTTGGACTTGGGGCCTCGAGGCCTTGAGACTGAGATGTAACGTCCGAGCCTGCACCCGAATCACGTCTTGTCCTCGATGACGATCTCCCCTCCGGCCACGGCATCGCCGAGCTACTCGTTGTTCCCGGCGAAATCATCTCCCCCGACGTATACCCATTGACCGTCCGCTGCGAGACGCGGCGATGCATCGGCGAATGTGTTCCCGTTCCCGAGGACGACCCGATCCGGCCAAGCCCGAGCCCATGCATCGCCGCCGCATCAAACGAAAACGTTGATCCGGGCGAACGAGGTTCCGGACTCGCTCCCCCGCCGCCACTGGCACGCAAATACGCCCCGGCGCGCAACCTCCCCTTGGCACCGGCATAACTGCTCGCACCATCATCGCTCGTCGCCAATGTTCCATGGCTCTGCCGATACCGCAACGCCGGACTCGGCCCCGACGGCGCGCGATTCAGCCGTCCGCCCATGGCGCGTCTGGCCTCGACGGATTCCCTGATGATATCCCCAAACTCGCGCGCGAGCGTGGCCGAGTAGGCGTATTCAAGCGGGGTGTAGCCTTGGGCGTTGCGGATGGCTGGGGGACAGTCGTAGTCGAGGACGAGGGTGCGAATGCAGGCGATTTGATTCCATGCCGACGCGCTGGGGAATGGATAGGTTATCAATCAAAGACTGCAACACGAATCGCACGAAACACACTAATGTAATGGGGTGTTTCCTTGTAGGTCCGCGAGGTAGTAGTCGGCTCCCAGCTCGCACAGAGTCTAGCAGCGATTTCAGCACGGCGGGGACAGAGTCGCTCCTGAATGCGCACCTTGACGAGTTCCGTGTTCCCGCTTTGGCATGCAAGATGCAGTGCCGTCTTGCCGGCCGCATTCGACCAATCTATCAATTGAGGAACTAGAAGCTCCATCAGCCGCCACGATATGAGACAGCAAGTCGAGCACACTTACAGGCCTCCCAATACAAGATCGACATCCTCACCGCGGCCGCCTGCATCTCTGCAACCTTTCTCTTGCCCACGGCCGCGGGCGGCGCCAACGGCGACGGCACCGTCGCCAGCAGATGCAAAACTGTGCTATTCTCCTGATCTCTACTCAACTCGTCATCATCATGCCCAGCATCGAGCAGCAGCCACTCAAACACTTGTTCGGCGACGCAGATGGCCGACCAGGCGAGGCTCGTCCGCCGGGATGCGTCCGTGTTGCGGAGGGGCACTTTGGTGGCGAGGCGTTGGACGAGGGGGAGGTCGTTGCATTGGACGGCTTGTCTGAGGCGGATGGAGGGGTCGCGCGGGCTTGTCATGGCGGGTGGGAGGTGGTTTTGGTGGATGGATACATGTTTTATCGCAGAGATGAACCCTAGTAATCAGGGAATTCGCTACCAGTATGCGGATACAAAGAAAGCACTCGGGCCGATGCTGAATACGGGTTTTGCCTCGATTTCTATTTATCGACCTTTCGATACGTCCAATGCGAGATAACAAGTCCATTCGGAAACCAATATAAAGAGCATACAAACTGCTATACCACCTATAACCAACTACCAGAGCTCCTCGGCCATAAAGTAAGACACCGAGTCTACGAGACCCCTTCTCCGGTCCGCGCTATCGCCCTTCATCGCCTGCGCGAGAGCCCTCCGACGGAACGTAGGGCGAGCTTTCCGCAGTCGTCCACGCTGGCAGGCGAAGGCATTCTCGCCGCTCCTTTCCTTCGTCTTGAGGATGACTTGGTCTTGCAACCGATGGGGCGGTGTATGGTACGTAAATGTCTCCTGAGTTTAGAGAACGAGGCGCAGCCGATGAAGAAATGTGAAGGAGGAGATGTGTGACCTATTCGTGTTTCATAATATACAATTCTCTATATAGAGCGATAGGTCCTTGACGCTTTACCCTATTCCCTTGTCGAACCATCCAAACCGTCTTTCAGAGAATACCTAGTAGCTCACCATGGGAAAATCACAGTACCCGCAACAGCCACAGGCGAGTTTACCTTGCCATCCAGGCTTCGGAACAGAAAGAATACCCATACTGATACTTTCGAGTAGATGACATACAACCCTCAGCAGCACGGAGGCTACTACGCCGCTCCGCCGCCAAACGGGTACGACCATCTTCGCCCTCAAAGCAGGTCATGAGCGTGTCAAAGGCTGAGCTTGCGATACTCCATGCCCAACAGCTATCCACCACAACCGTACGGATACGCCCCGCAGCAGCACATGCGTACGTCTCCGCTCTTGGTGGTCGCAATCCCCTCACGATCACCATCGCTGACTTCGAACCCCCATCCTTAGAGCCGCAGCCGATCATTGTCCACGAACGGCGGATCAACGACAAGAAGGACGACGGCCCGGGCTGCTGCGCCGTCTGCTGGGGGGTGATTTGTGGGTTTGCGTGCTTCGAGTGCTGCTGTTGCGGATGCTGCTGCTAGCTTTACGGCGACGCGCGATGTTGACTGAGTGTACTGCGAAGCTTGTATTACGTAACGCTGTATCGATACCGCCAAGCCCTTTCGAGTTTCCATATGCATGGCTGTGTCCGGCCGCCGCGGGGATTGGATTCGCAGCCGGACACTCGTAAGAAGCGGTAAGATGGTCAAGAGGACAACAGGTCATCATCGCTGTTTGCCTCTTTTGCATCGTCAATTCTCAGGACATAAATCATGAAGGACAACTACGGCGCACCACCACCCGTGAGCTCTATCCTACTTCCTCCCCATCCGGTCGTCCTCGCCCTGACCACGATCTCCTCTTCTCCCTCTACCAGGCCGCCTACCAGGGCGCGCACCAGAACTACTACCAAGGCCCGCAGAACGGCGGCGGGTACGGTCAGTATCCGCCGCAGCAAGGGTACCCGCAGGGAAGATACCCGCCTCAAGGGTGAGTTGTCCGACTGGAAGTACGTTGAAAGACGTCGTTGATTCGGAGTCTTGTTGCGGTTCGTTTAGTGGTTATCCTCAGCAGTACGGACAGCCGGGGTACGGACAACAGCCGTACGGCGGCCAACCGCCGATGAGTACGTATACATCCGCGTCTCCCCCTATGCGGCTCACTGACGACAAACCTCCCGCCAGACCAATTCCAGCCGCAGCCGGTGATCGTGCAGCAAGGCAGGAAAGACGACGGCATGGGCGGATCCTGCTGCTTGGGAATGTGCGCGGCGTGTGCGGCGTGTTGCTGTCTCGATGCGCTGTTCTAAAGTCGTTGGCCTCCGGGGTAGTGGCTGTTGTAAGAAGGCTTTGTTGTAATAACACCTAATGGAATCATACCCGTCACATCGATGGAGGCCGCGCAAACATGGGTATAAGGGTTCAGTACAATGCTACAACGTTTTTGATCTCTCCTAGGGTCTGATGTACATCGGTCGCTACGACACCTTCTTCATCTTTCTCGGATCGGCAAATTGTCCACCAGCAGGCGGCACAGCCGGCGCGCCCTGCATGCCGACACCCTGTATCCCGACCGTCACATCCTGCGCTGCATGATCGCCATCCGCAATCTTCAAATTTCCATTCTCGTCCTGTCCCGTGATGGTGACCTCTTTACCATCGGCAAGCCGAGTCTTGACGACGCCCTTGAAGCCCTTGGCGGTGGATTTGAAGAGGGTCTTGCGTCCGACCCCGCGCACGTCGACGTAGACGAGAGCAACGTTGCGGACGGATCCGCCGAGGATTCGTGTGGCTTCGCCGGCTTCAGCGCCGTACTTGTGGCTGCGAAGAAGAAATACCCTCAGCCAAAAAAGCTCGACGGCTAGGCGACTATGGACTCACCCAGCAGCATCCGCGGCAGCGTTGGTGCCCGACGTGATCAACGTCTGACCCGCGGCCTCGAGACTGGACCCAATCACATCCGCCGCCAAAAACACTCGATTCCAGAACGGACGCTGACTCTGATTGGCGCTCTGCGGCTGTGACTGCGTGCCCGGCGAAGCGGTCCTTCCAGGGCCTTGAGACGCCGCGGTCTTGGTATCGAGTTGTTGAAGGTGGCCCGGTTTCTCGGCGTACGGCGGCGGTGGCAGTGGAACGCCACCTTCGCTCGCGCGACGGGATGAGCCGGGCGAGTTGTTGTTCCACATCGTTTGCGCCTTGTCGTACGAACCGTAGCCTTTGTCCGCTGCCTTTTCGACGACCCGGCCGATTGCCTGCAAAAAGGATTAGCGCACTTTTTACTTCTATCCCAAACCGCCGACATACACTGTTCACGGTATCGAGCGTCTTCTTGGTCACCTTGACGCCCTTAGTGGAAACGTTGTGAACCTGCCGAATGCCCTCCTTGGTCGTCGGGGAAAACTTGACGGGTTCCGCACGCGGTTTGGTATTCCGAATGTACATTTCTGCGGCGCTCGTCATGGATTTCGAAGCGGTGCTGCTAAACATCAGCAGTCCTTTGCTGGATGGTCCGTGTCAGAACGGTTGTCAAGGCATCCCCCCGCGTTCCACCCACCTGATGTAGTGTGCACCCTTGAGCATCCAATCATTCATATCCTGCTCGTCAATCTTTTGCACCGTCACTTTCTCGGCCCATCCTTCATCGAGAACGCCGAAATCCACCACCACGGGATCACTCATCTTGCCATCGCCCGTCGCCGTGGCGGACGACGCCGCATTCACACCCTGTCCAACCTCGACGTCGATCCGATTATCCAGCTCGCCGATCACTTGACCCGTGCCTTCATCCACGAGCACGAACCGTCCGCCGCGGGGATCCTGTGCTGCGCGCGGGGACGACGTGCCTGAAGTCGGCGCGCTCCCAGGACGAACAGAAGGCGTCGCGATCGCCGCGGCGCCCTTGATGGCGCGCGAGACTTGACTCGAGGGCAAGCATCCATACTGTTTCAACAAGACCTCAAACGTCTCAAAGTCTTCCGTATCCTCTTGCGAGGCCGCACGAGGCAAGATGACGTGCGCCGTTGCGCCGGCACCCGATCGGGACTGCGGGGAAGGGATAGCGTATACGGTCGATCCGTCGGGTTGGATTGACTTTGATATCTTGTGGTCTGGTAGGAGAGGTAGCTCGAACGTGCCGACCTTGATGACAAGCCAGAGGTCCTTTGTCGGGTCCGAGACGTCGGCAAAGGGGTTGGCTTGTTGTTTCCCGAGAGCAGGATCGATTGGAAGGGAGATGCATTCGAGGCTATGGGAAGGCGTTCAGATACGGATAGAGGTCGTGAGACGTGGTACCCACACGAGTTCCCCTTTGGCGAGCAGCGATTCGCTTCCCGCAAAGACCTGACCGAACCGAACCGAATCCGTCGTCAGCGAGAATCAAGGTCAACTTCGGTCGTGACTGACCTGAACGACGCGGACATTATCGAGCGTGAGCAAGAGGTACCCCTGGGCGGAGGTGTCGGGCGGAGTGTGTGCCATCTTTGTAGGATGGGAGAATGCTACCCTGGCAAGGGGACGTGTTGCCGTATGACAGGCTGATATACGGCCGATTTGACTGCCTCCACCTGAATTTGACGATGCACTTGATCCAATGACACGTATGACGCAATCACGCGTCGACTTGTTCGTTCCTTTCTTCTGCTGCCTTTCCCTTCAATCCAGTTCGCATTATATGATATGCACAGCGCCTAGTGGCTTTGGGTGGGATTCAACTATGGATACATGATATGACTTTCTCCTCTCTTCTCTCCTCTGCCGCTCCCTACACCGCCGCGCTAAACACCAAACCAGTGGACACCACCAGACCGGCAACGAGCGCGAGCGGCGTCACCTGGAATCCAATGCCAGCACCGCTGGTAGAACCACCGCCACTGCTGCCGCCGCCGCCGTTGCCGCTCGTCGAGGTGGGAAGCGACGACGTCGCTGCTGTGGCCGTCGTCAGGCTGCTTGCATTGTTGGACAAGGCCGCAAAGCCAATGGCCGTTGGGTTGTATCGGAAGACGCTGGAGGCGATTCCCAACATCAGCTATATCCTTTCTAATGAACAGCGAACACTTACGAATAGACATTCTTCAAGAATGTGGCTCCCACAATCCACTGAATAGGGCTCTGCGATCCGAGCGACTGCGCATAGATGGCGCCCGTGCAGTAGGCCGCATTGCTCGTAAACTGGCCCAAGTTGAAATCACCATTCGACACGGCGTAGCTGACGCTGCCAAACTGCAGGCTGAGCGAGATTTGCGTCGAGCACGGGTACTCGTAGTAGCCCGAAAGGCCCTGGACGTTGACAGCACGTGCGCCGGGGATCTTGGAGTAGAAGTTTTCGGCAATCGTTTGCGGGACTCCGATCAGCGTCGTGCCCGTGTCGATGGCGGCTTCCGGGGCATAGCCTGTCGTGCTCTATCCGCAGAACTTAGTTTCCAGATTTGATACATGAGACGTGAACTCACGATTGACACGACCGAACTCTGGATCTGACCGCCTTGCACCGGGATCCGCCAATAGTCGAGATCGTTCTGGTTGATGTTGACATAGTTGACGTCGCCCGTATACAGACTCTCATTCAGGTAACCCATCGAGAACCATCCACCTTGCTCCTCGACCTGCGACGCGGAATAGTCGTCCCGGTACCGCGCCATGTAGAATCCCATGACGGGCATCGGCCATTGGTTGGTCGTCACGAGTTCCTCCCAAAACGGCATCGCGCCCGAGGAAGCGAGCGTCTCAAAGGCGAGACCCATGAGGCCCGAGTACGGCTGCTGGAGCAGGTTGTCCGATGCCTCGGAGACGACGCCGAGGACTTGGTTCGAGACGGTGTAGCCGCCCATGGTGACGGTATCCGTCGCGAGATATCCGCCGGCCGCGCCGGAACCATACGTAATGTTGAATGCCTGGTTGTTACTGCCGACAACCAGTGTCAGCGGCATTGTACTTCATTGCTCAATGCTTTATCGCACTCACGTCTGGAATGAGCTGCTGCTCGACTCCTGGTACTTGGGAATTCCCTGACACGTCGTACTCGCACACTCGGTCCCCGCAAGCCATAGATCCGAGCTACCCGTATCGAGAATCACTTGGAAAGACTGCGGTGGCGTTCCAACCGTCAAGCCGCCGGTATAACTCGCATCGTATCCAACGTCGGTCATCTGCACACCGCCTTTGGTCGACTGCCGCCTCTCCAGACGCCGTTCCTCATCCCGTGCAGCGAGATCTCGTTTCATCTGGACGACCTCTTCTTCCGGCAAGTGACGTGCGTACTTGCGCTTCAAGTTGAGCGCCTCGGAGCGGGCCCACGATTGCCGGACGTGCAAGTCCGGGTGAGTCCGTCGGGCGTGATATGCATGGTTGTGAAGCAGCGGTATCGACGGTCCGCGAATTGGTGGTATTGTGGGTTCCGGTGCGGGTGCGGCAGAGACGAGGGACGAAGCCAGCGCGAGGGCGAATGCTGTAGTGGTGAAGGCGTGCATGGTATTATAGGAAATTGCCGATGATGTATCTCGAGAGACGAAAGAGTCTGGTCAAGGTGCCCGGGGGTGTCGTGCACTAGCCGTGCGCGTTTGGCGAGCTGCAGCGGGATGGCGATCTGAACAGTTGAAGTGATATATCGAATCAAAAGAAGCCCTCCGTCCGTGGCAACGCGATCTGCTAATACCAAACACCTATAAATCGCCTCGTAGCCGTCTGACGTACTGCGCACGGGGAATCTTTGGCTGCGATGCGCGCAATCGGGCGATGATGCTGCTACGCGTCTCGGCTGTGGAAATTATTATGGTGCACGCAAATGACCCGCTCTTGCTGACTATAGAGTCAAGCTACGTACGTACCGGCTGCGAAATGCCCAGACATTTCACGAGCTCTTGGAGCTCCTCCACTCGTCGAGTTGGCTTGGGCTTGGTCTGGCAATTCCTGGTCGTCACAGCAAGGGTATCGTTGATCAGATAGGCTGTTCAGGTTGTGAAGGATCTTGCAGCTGATCTTGCTCGAGCTTTCCGCCTTCTGGATAACGTCCCTTCGAGCGATCTCATTTTACAAGGCAGAGCTTATGGCGGGAATAGCTGCAGGAACACTGGCTGGATTACTGTTGACGTGAATGGCCTATTTGATGACAGTCTTGCCATTGTCTTGCCCTGCTTGGATCGTCAATTGACTGGCAAGGCATAATGCGATATGTGACTGGCAGGAGAGCTTAGACAGCTGCTCGAACAAGGAGTCTCATCGGGTCATGCAGATCGTCGCGCAGGGCTCTCTATAGACCTATACTCGTTGCCGGCCGTTGTAAGTCGTAACCTCTCTAGGATGTAGGATACAGAAGAGCCGGACAAAGGATTGAATCGACTCGACTATTCATTAGCATTAATTCCGCCAAGTCCTCCGCAGCGAACCGCAAATGCTGTGCTGAGCTCGCCGCTAACGAACGGAACCGGAAACCGGGAAACGAGCGACACAGCATTGATATTTTGGTTGATTTCGACCGCATCTTCTACCGACGTTGCCGACGGATCATGGTGAAGACGATAGGATCGAGAGCTTCATCCTTGAAATTGGCATTCACTCTGCCGCTCGTTCTGGCGATGGCTGGACGGGTGAGAGGCCTGATAGCACGACAAATCAGCACGACTCCCAGAAGAGCGCGCGGAGTTGTGGAAATATGAGATTGTGTTGACGAATCATAGGACCATGAGGAGACCCGTGTTCTGTTTTCTCTCTGGTCGGCCTCGGGTGGCAAATTGCCCTCAAGTATATAAGCACGACGTAGCTTCATATCTTAATGCAGAACACGAGTGGCGGAAGATCGGAGGGCGCGGGTCTGCATGCTCTGGTCTAGAGCGAGGGTGGTATCGTTTGTGTTCGGAGTCGCGTGTATCCGACATTGCTATCGATTCTAACGGGCGTTCCGTCATCCTTTTCATGCTCTGCCTGTGCGCGAAGACTCAACGCTGACTGACGTTCAACAGCAACATTCCAAGCACGCGTAGCAACAGCAGCCTGCAGCGATGCATCCCAACCATCCCTGGTCCTTCTTGGCAATGGTTGACGACCACGAGATGGCTGCTTCAGCTCAAGTCCATCTCACAGGCGGAATTTTTCTCGCACTCACGTTCCTCCTGGATCACATACTGTGGACCTGGCTGGCCCATTCCTTGTTGCTGTGGATACCCTTGCATGTTTTGCTGCGGTGGGTAATGCCCGTTGTTATAGAACTGATTTACTGGAGGCATGCCGCAGGCGTGACTAGACGGAGTTAATTTCGAATCAGTTGACTGGACCAAACGCAACCGGACGACACACACCCTTGAGCTTCTTGGTTCGGATAGTATGCCGGTTGCTCGAATCCTTGCTTAGCCATGTCCGGATGTCCAGAGGGGTTCTGTTGAGTCAGCAATGCAAAGTGTAAGTCTCGAACCGTCCGGCAAACTTCCACAAGGTAGACGGCTACTCACTCCTGCCATCTGTTGTGGTTGTTCCATCCTGGAAGTCGGTAACGGTAACAATCGTTTAGGGAGAAGCGATATGTGGCGACGAGGAGTGTGTTTGGGTTGTGCAGCCATATCAGGGAGGGGCCTTGATGACTTGGCCTTCATCTATATATTCATCCTATGCTGAAGCTTGACGTTGTGCCGAAAGAGGAAAACATAAAGGGAGAACAAATGGGGCATTGTTGCCTTTGCCAAGTTCTTGATGGAAAGGATGATGAGCTCTTACCGATGGCGCGTTAGATTGAAGGTGAAAGAGGTTGACACCTCGTCGGTCCATACAAGCCCGACGCGCCCCGCAGATAGGAGGTTCGGACTCCGCAGCAGCCGAAATGGCCTTCGAGGGAGGCTATCGCGAAAGGGGGGAACAGAATCGAACCTCACAAGCGAGGAACAGGAGGAATCCAGCTCGAGATAGTCGGCATCGTGACGCGTTCCTCTGCTCCATGCGGCTCTCACAAGTCAGACGCACGCAGCTTTCATCCCCAGGTGCTCCATTCTCTTCCACAGAATCAAGTCCGAGATTGGGTATGCCACCTGCGCAAAAATCCTCGGTACCGGTAAGTACGAGCCAGTTGACAGGTGGCGCTTTGCAGTCGAGCGCGTTCCAAACCAATTCGACACTTTCGATATGTCATTCGTCACCCGAAACCCAACATACAGCCGTGTGTCCGCACATGAAAATTACAGTCATAGAAGTCGTCTCTAACATTCGTAAATACCGTCGTCATTGCCCACTATTCCCGAAGGATCCATACAGCGTATATCGCCCTTCCGCTCCGAGTGACATCACTTGGGAACGGGCATGGCTTCATCGGTCACTGCGATATCCCGGTCGCTGGTTGATCTCGCAAAGAACGAGAATCCCTTTTTACTCTGTCCGATAACAGCGGCCGGAGGAGTTTCGATCTTTGGCGTTCCCGCTGGTACGCCTCTTGTCCACGACGAGACGGATTGTTCGTCGACGAGCGGAACGGTGCCGAGCGCCGGCGACTGCGCTGCCGATGTTGGCGCTTCGGAGCGGGTCGACGTGGTGAGGCTTTGTGAGGGAACAGGAATCGTGGCGGCGGGCGATGCACGCCACAGACCGAGGCCCCATCCGCTGTTTGCCTTCTTGTCTCTTTGAGGCGATTGTGGGAGATCGTCTTCGGGATCACGATCAGTAGGCAATGGCGGAAGCTTGATGCCCGCGATTCCCGTCACTTCTGCGTCCACACCCGGTCCTGCCGCAATAAATTCGCGAAGCGCTTTGAGGCATTCCTCGCTCGCTGCTCGCGCTTCCTGGGATTCCGTGAGTTGCGAGCGGAGCTGCACGATCTCTGCGTGCAGGACGTCGAAGCGATTGTCTGGCTTTTGTTCCGGTGAGGCGGTAATGTCGATCATCGTTCCGGGTGTCGATGCGATAGATGATGACGAGATACGATGAGAAGCCGGAACCGGTCGAGGTAGTTGCGCTACGTCGTCCAGCTCCTCGACGGCATCCTCCTTTGCCGGGGTAGGCTTCGCCGGCGACTTTGCAGCACCACCAAAGTTCAACCCAGACCAACGATTCGACGTCGGTGCCACGTCGGGAACGGTCTCGTTCGCGGTCGCGCCGGGGGATAAAGGCATACCGCCGGCCGTCCAGGCGCTCGTTCCACCGGATGCGAGGCGCAATTCGCGCAGTCCCTTGGAATTGACGGGCGCTTGCGGAAGGACGGGCGTCGTGAGAACGGACCCGACCTGCGGCGGGCTCAGCAGCAGGTGACCTGCATTCGGGTGTTCTTGATCCGATGCATTGCTGAGCCGACGACCAAAGTGCATGCTCGTGCGTTTCCCCTTGTTGTTGCGGACGGAAGGCGGATCGCTGGATTTATCGTCGACGCTGCTGATGCCGAGGGCATCGAGGGCGGGAGAATCCGAGCCGCCGACGATCAAGGTACTCGCACGCTTGTCCTGCTTCTGCATCGTTCCGAACGCCTTGCGCGCATCATCGACTTTTCCCCTCAACACCTCGACCGTCTCCTCTGCGACTTCCCTACGACTCCTCTCGGCGGCGAGTTCCTTGTCGACTGCTTCTTTCGCTGCGGCGACGAACTTTGAGGAAGCGACCAATTCGGCAAGTTCCCTTTGCACCTGAGTAAAGGATGCAGAAAGGTTGGCGTGTCGCGTTTCCAGCTGCGCATTCTCCTGCTCGGCTGCAGCGACTTGGTGGTCCATCTCGGATATGCGCTGTCGAAGGGTGTTGATCTCCTCGGTGAGTGCCTCGACGTTGCTGGATGCCTGTTGTTCGACTTCCTCGGTCCGCAAGGGCATTGATGCGGGACCGTCCGTCATCTCGAGATTGGCAGGGTCGCCTGTGGGCTCTGCTTCGGTGGACATGATGGGCTGTGCGCATGTCAGTGGTGGTACTGGAAGTGAGGATGGTCACTCACGGGTATCGCGGCGATCAGACTGGTGGGGTGATGGGATGGCAGAACTCGAGTCATCATCCATCCAAGATGGATAGAAAATGCTGAAATCCGTTCGCTGCCATTCCATTTATTTATCGTCGCGTGGCAGTGAAACATGCGGATGCGCCTGGCGAGTCTAAACCGAATATCGTTTGATCAGTTTTGTGGATTCTCAGTGCAAAGCCACTCTCCTCCTCGGATCGCATTCAGAACGCTCATCAACCTCTCCGCCATGTCATTCTCCCCGCGGATACGCTTTCCCTTCCCCGCGCGCACCCCAAGCTGGTTCGCAGGCCATATGGCACGCTCTCTGAACCAGCTGCCAACGCTCCTCAAGGACATTGACCTCGTCATTGAAGCCCGTGACGCCCGACTGCCCCTGACGAGCGTCAATGCGGCATTCGACGACGTTCTTAGGCAGTCGTGGGGACTCGATGGACGTGCGAGTCGGGGAAGCCAGAGGGGAAAATTGGTGGTGTATACGAAGCGGGATCTTGCGGAATCGAGGTATGAGCAGGTGAGTCGTTTGACGTGTCGGTCGCGTGACTGGGCTCATTCGTGCACCTTTCTAGCCCTTGAAACGAGCGTTTGCGGAACATGCAGGGCAGGATGTCATCTTTGCGGATACGCGGTCCGACCGGGATGTTCGCGCCATTCTCAAGCACGCCGTGGGTATGCCCTCACGGCGCAACCTTCGCTACAAAGGCTAATGCCTTCCCGCAGACTACGCCAAACACCGGCACGACGCGCTCTACGACCTCAAAGTCCTCGTCGTCGGCATGCCCAACGTCGGCAAGTCGTCCCTCCTGAACGCGCTCCGACGCGTCGGCGTCCGCAAGGGGAAAGCCTTCCGGATCGGCGCCGAACCGGGGATCACGCGTCGGCTGACGGGCACGGTCAAGATCCACGAGCAGCCGCCCGTGTATGTGTATGATACGCCTGGGGTCATGGTGTCGTATCTCGGCAAGGGGGAGCGTGGGGCAGAGCGCGGGTTAAAGTTGGCCTTGACGGGTGAGTGCGAGGGATGATGTCCGACATGTGTAGACGCTGAATGGAGGTGATAGCCGGGATCAAGGCGAGTCTTTTCGAACCGGATGTGCTGGCGGATTACCTGCTGTACCGTCTCAACCTGCGCAGTCTGGACCCATCGTATCGTGAGTCCCTCTGGAAACACTGCTCGTACCGCGCTGACCCCGGAAATAGCTTCATATCTCTCGGCGCTGCCGCTACCGCCAGACTTTACATTGCCGACAAACGATCTACATGAACTCCTGCACGCGCTGGCCACGCGGATCGGCGCCGTCCGCTCGGGCGGCGAACTCGACCTCGAAGCGGCGCAGCGGTTCTTTCTGCGCTCGTTCCAGGAAGGGAAATTCGGTGCATGGACATTGGACAATCTGCTCGCGGAGGATGAGGAGGAGGAGGAGGTACCGCACGATGGGCAAACACCACCGACGCCCATACGGCCACCACCGGCTTCGGAAATCACGTCACTCGTCTCGGCCCGAGTACGTACGTTCCTCGACGAGCAATCCCGTGAACAGGCCCGTCGCGCCGAGGGCATCGCCGAGAGTGCGACGCAGGTGAAGAAGCAGGAGCGCGCGCGGACGACGGCGGAACGTGCGGCCAAGTGGGAGGCCAAGCTCGCGAGGAGAGCGGCGGGCGGCGGAGGGACGGGGAAGGGGAGGCTGACGCGGTCTACGCCCGAGGCGCGGAGACGGTAGGATGGATTCTGCTGGGCACGATGGAATTGTAGTGACCGATTATGATACGGACATCATCACACCTTGCGCTCTTGCTCGGCGCTACTCCCCGGCGGCGCATTACTCGCCCATCCACGCTCCTTGCGCACGCGCTCCCTCTCCGCCTTCTGATCCCACGAATCCATGCCCAAGTGTTTCCGCTGCTCGAGCGCCTGCTCATAGTGCTGCGCTTTTTGCCGTGCTGCGCCGACTTTGGCGGAGCCGATGGACGAGTAGATAAAGGAGCCGAGGACGAAGACCATGGTGAATGCCGCTATAATGGAGAAGGAGGAAAGAAGGGTTCAGTCAGCACCGCGCGGCTGTACGGACGTTTGGTGACGCACCGAGCGGCACTCGTAGGTCTCTGTGGCGGATGGGCGGCATGGTGGGAAGGCCAGGCGATATGGGCTGGTGCATCGTCATGTCATGCGGCGTGCAGTCGGTGATCAGCCCATCCCATCCCATCCCATCCCAACCCGCGCATGCAACACGGCGCGCGGTCGATCGTGGCTGCGGAAGCAAACAGAAGAGGAGACAGCCATTTGAGACTTTTGAGACAAGCCGGGATGCTATGGATGCAGTCGGATGGAACGTCAGCCCGCTTGCTTCCGATCGGTGCATGAACCCACCTGGCCATGGAGATCCCTCCGCCGCCAACGATCGATCCCCAAGATCGTCCGGAGCACGAGGCGACCGCCGTCGACGGACTGCAGTGGTACGGCAGCGACTTTCGCCATCATGTCAGCTACCTCGACCGCTGGCACAACGGCGCCGTCACCGAGGCAACCTATACACGCGCGCCCTTTGGCCATCTCACCAACGGGAGACACTCTGTATCGGACCAAACAGACGCGACGTGGACCGACGCGGAAAAGCTCGTCTTCTTTGGCTCGCTCGCGCGACGCTCGCGGTGGCAGCCCGACATGATCGCGCAAGATATCGGCTCAAAGTCCCAGGCCGAGGTTGTGCGGTACATTGCAGCGCTCGAGAGGGAAAGGCGGATTTTCAAGTTGTTTCAGCGACCGCGGCGAACGCATTTGCGGTCTCAAGGATGGATTCATGGACTGGCGCCGGCCGCAAGGGAAGTCAGGCCGGCGCGGATTGAGTGGGAAGAAAAGTGCGCCGAGGTCCTCGCGACGCGGCAGGACCCAAAGCCCCGAGTTTCGCCCGAACGGCAAGCATCGTTGCGCAATCTCGAAGTCGTCGCGGCCGCGCATCGAAAGGAAGCTCACGAGATGGCCAAGTCGCTCGACAAGGATCACAAGGCGATGCGGCCGCGGCGGTTGTCGATACTGAAACGGGCCAAGGTGGCGCTCGACGAAGCCGGCGAGACGGCCAAGTCGGAGTATGCCGCGCAGGTCATCAAGGAGGTTTTACGGACGTGCGATGGGAACGGGCTGAAAGTGATGGATGTGCTTGTACGACAGGTGAGCATGGTCGCGTTGCGACGTAAACACGGAACTAATCTACTGTACAGGCCGTAGAAAAGGCAAAGCATTCGACGCCTCCGGAGTCGAATCCTCCTTCGCCGTCTCACCCAGCCGCGACCGAAGGCGTCCCTCCTCCGCCGACAACAACTCCAATCCCCAGCGAACCAACAGTCCGCACACAGAGTACCATCAGCTCCGCGCGTGAAAAGCAAGAACGAGAACGATACGCGTACCTTTCCCGGTTCCCCGTACGACGGCTGGACGAGCGGCACAAGGCGGAGAAGCAGATGCTCGCCAAGCGGATCAGGCGGCGGGAAGCGCGGGCGGCGAAGCGTGGGAGTGGGCAGGCAGGTGGTCGGGATGTCTCGGGGCGGGACTCTGGGGTGAATGGTGGGACGGAGGGTGACGCAATGCGAACCGGTCCCGAGACCCATGGTGCCGATCATCCGGCTTCGGGTCATACCGGAGACAATGTTGCAGTCGAGCGAGGGAGTTTGGTGCAAGACGGCGTCGAATCATCTACGCAAACCGTGACGGGCAACGCTCAACCCGTCATTTCAAAGATCGCGGCATCCCCTAATTCTATCATCAAGCAGAAACGCGATTCCGATCACACCGCTTTACCTCTCGACTTGACTTCCTATCGAACACATCGCCCTGACACGCTCGAGAAACACGCCGCCAAGATCGAACAAGAGCAATATGAAAAGGCCCGATCAGAATACCTCTCGCGGATACCGCTCAAGCAGCTGACGGCGGAGCAGAAGCGCGAGAAACGAACCCTGATGCATCGGGTCCGCTCGCGGGAGCGCTACAGGGCGAAAGCGGCGGCCAAAGTGGGTCTCAAAGTGGAGGAGCATGTCATGCACATGGTGGATGCGTCAACCGCAGACTTGCGGCTCCTCGTACTCCATGAGCGAAAACGAAAGCGTCAGAGTGACGCTCGTTCTGCCGCCGATGAAAGGCAAGCCAAGAAGACTAAACGCTATGAAGAGGAAGAGGAGGAGTATGAGCGAATGCTTGCGCTACCTTCGGAATCTCTGTCGAAAGAGGACCGAGAGAGGATGGTCAAGCTGGGCAGCCGCATTCGCTCCCGAGAATGGCGGCGTGCACAGTCTGCCAAAGTGATTACGGCAGGGCTCAAGCGAGAGCGTACGTCCGCGGCGGACCCCGAAGACCAAGCTGTTAAGGATGTGGGTGGAATTGGGAATCCGCCAACAATCACGGATCCACCTCAAAACTCAACTACGGCCGATGTCACGAAGGAGCGACCCGCCGCACCTATCGAGTCCGGCCAGGCGCAAATCAGCGATTCTCGCAAAGACGAAGCAGTCCCCGAGCCGCCTGTAGTGACACCGAAGACATCGGAACCCGTCAAGAAAAAAAGAGGGCGACCTCCGAAGAAGCCAGACGCTTCCGGGTTGACCAATCAAATACCAATCACTGCACCCGTATCCTTCGAGGCAACGGGTCAGCGTAGGCGGCGGCCGAATCAATACGACGAGTCCGGAATCGGCAAGACACGCTTCGTACAGGAGATCAAGACTTACCAAGACGCTAAAGCCTCAGAGTTGCAGTCATTTTGCAATCTTTGCGACAGCGATCTCGAGGAGGAATTCCGCCTGCTTCTACGGGTCAATGTCAAAGCTGTCGGGAATCTTTTGCGGGAATCCCGGTTTGCGCCTCAGCTCTATGCCTTTGTTCAAGGCTGTCATCTAGATCTGCTTGACCTGCCAGGTATCGCTAAATTGTTGAGGTAAGAAGCAGAGTTTTACTTGGAAATGTGGCTCACGTGTTCCGCTTCAGCCGTGCCATGGACGGTGAAGAGGGACGGACGGTGGATTTGTCGCAGCTCATGGCTTCGTTGGGTCCAATGGAAAGTCTTATTCGGAGGACTATCGAGATTTGCAGCGAGATTACAGCGGACCCCCGATTACCTGATTCTGCCCCGGCTATGGTCGACCAAGACAGCATGCTCTTGAGTCTATCGCTACTCGGTCAACCATCCACCCGAAAGTCCAGTCAGCGGGAAAGAGGCACAGCAAGCGATGCCGAGCAGCCCTCGCCATCACGAATCCCCGATGCCGAGTGGGTTGATTTGGTGGACCCAGACGACGGGCTTTTCGAGCAAGATCCTATTGCTGAAGCCGATGCCGACGCTGAAGTCGAGGACTTGCGCCTTTTGGAAGTGGAGAAGCAGCAAGCGGCTTTGGATCGCATGGAGGACGAGGAGTACGAAAGCCGGCTCGACATAGCTATTCAGAACCCTGAGGCGGTCGTCATGCTGGACTCGGCCTTGCCTGTGCTCGAGAACGATATATTCGATTGGACCATGTACGAACGTGGGAAGAACGGCCAATGGCGTATCTCACAGAAAGAAGTTCTGGAACACAGTCTGCCAAAGACCTGGACGGAAGGTATCTTGGACGAAATGCCCGAAATGACAATCGCAGCTCAGGAGGAACGGATCAAACGGATCAAGGAACTGCGCCAGTGCAAGTTGGGGAAGCTTGGAGTCATCCTGTTTGCTGTACTGAAAACCCTTTCTTGACAGCTCTTCAATCGACAATCTATCATCAAGATCGGTTAAGATGGCAACGTGTCAAGCGTCTTCGGGATCCCATGTATCGCCATGGCGGCGTGCCACGCTTGTGGAATACTTACAAATCGGCCGCATACATCGACACGTCGGATGACGGAGGGTCTGAAACCGAAACGGAGCTGGAAGATGGATTCGAGCAGGAGCATGCGCCGGGTGATCACAACCCATTCGAGAAGGAAGATGAACTTCACGAAGAACAGGGACCTGTGGACCATAATCCTTTCGAGAAGGAAGATGAACTCGAGGAAGAAAATGGGTTTGCAGACTATAATCCATTCGAGAAGGAAGACGAGTTGATAGAGGAGGAAGACGCCATGGAGAATGTTGGATCACAGGAAGACCAAGAGTAGGGAATCGATGTTACTGCTTGAATGCTCCCAGCTTTTTGGTGGAAATAACGGAAGGGCGGAGTGACAACAGGGATAACCATCCAGTGCTCTATGTATAGCTCCGATTTACATGCGCGCACAACTATATGCAACTGCTAGTATGCGCCTAATTGTGACTGTGCTTTGGGCGATCGGGCAAACGTGGAGTTGGAGTTGAGGACAACAAGCGATCCAAACGCCTAAGCCCTGCGAACTGGCTGGTCGAGCTCATGTCCAATGAGTTCGTGTTAGAGAAAGTATAGCACTGCCCAGATTACAGTATCATACCATGCCAACATCTCAACATCTCAAACACTGAGGACTTGCATACAGGGCACAAGATATTCTCATGCAAATATGATTAATAGGATACAGCGCGAGCGCATGCGTGTATAAGAAGCTCAAAGTGGTCTACCGATACATGTTTGGTTCCATAACCAGCCAAGTCCATTCAGGGTTCGACGCAATTACTCTGTCAGCACAGTCGCTGCAAAAGACTCGACGTAAGCAACAGTAATATCGGACAAGACGAGGGTATACTTACGTTCTCTTGATTTGGTACTCTTGGGCATTAGTCGTGTTTTCAGGCCCTGAAAGAGGCATGATCAGGATGGGTCGACGCGAGAAGCAGCAAAAGTGAACGTACATTCTTCATCCATTTGGCCTGACGGTAAGCCTTGAACTGTGCAGGTCCTCTGCCACGCGCCTCCAGCTGTCGCTTATGGGCGTCATCGATGGCCTTTTGCTCCTTCTTGTCAATGACACCGTCGTCCATGGCATGGCTGAAGAGGAGGTGAGCGACGAAGAATGACAAACCGCGCAAGGCCTACCTGTTCTTGACCGCGATTTCGGCTTCACCCTCCACTCGATCGCTGAGGAGAGAACGTTAGCGAGACGCAGGATATCATCACTCTCACTCACTAGGCCTCGAGGGCATGGCGCCGGGTTTGACTGAGCGCATTCTGGATCTTCTCGTGATCCTGGTCGAGCCCACTGTCAAGCTTCAAGATGACCGTCAACCAACCCGCCACTTCAAAGTCGTGATGCTTTGCGGTTTGATCGTTGATGGCGTTCTGGCGCAGCGTTGCCAGATCCTTGCCGACAAAGATGGGCAGTTTGACCTGCTGCTCGACATCATCTGTCAAGTCTTGCAGCCACAGGACGGCAATAGCGTCGGGCGTGTCCTTGCCCATCAGCTTGGCCACGGTACCGGTGCTCGCGCCAAATTCAAACACAACCGACGACTGGTATCGCATGTATATCGGGATTCGCATGCCGTCACAGTCCCAATGAATGGTGGTGCCATGCACCTCGGCCTTGTTCTTGGGTATGGTCTCGAGGCTATCGGACGTCTTAACCAAAAGTTTCATGCCGTTCGAAGGCAGCAGTTCCCGGTGGCTCTCATCGATATCGACCGTGACATCACCGACATCGAGCGTGCCCGTGTTCCAACCAATCATGTTCTTCGGCAGCTTGGTCTTGATGCCTCGGAACGCTAGCGACATGTTGATCTTTCCAAAGCCCTGGCCTTCCGTGATCGCCCAGGTGGACGTGACACTAGACGCCTCGGAGAAGACTTCGGCCATGCGCAGGGAGACGACACCGAGGATCGGGTCGGACTCCCTGACGCGACTGTCACGCATGACGACGCGCACCACGCTGTTCTGCCAGTCACGCACAAACACCTCGACGGGAGCCTCGAAGAAGGGTTGGGTGTTGTACTGCTTGACCCGGGTCTTGAATACCAAGTCGTCGTTGACGATGACTTCGCAGTAGGGAGACGGCAAGTTGTCGTTCTGCTGGGTGGGATCATCGGTATCCTGACCGGCCTGCCCCTCACGCTCGCCCTTTCTGCCGGTCAGATCTTGCCGCTCGACATTGATGGCATGGTGAATAGTCAGGTTGAAAACGCCCGACGGGTACTCGGGATCGGGTTTGGTCTTTTGCACGTCGGGCGGCGGCGGCGGCAAGTCCTTCTTGGCGGGATTGGGAGCGGCATCGTTGGGACGCATCTCCATCTCGGGAGCCGTCTTGGAGTCGGGCGCGGGCATCGCTTTGGCCTCTTCGGCCGTCGGCAAGCGTTCCAGCTCTTTTTTCAGGGGAACCTTTTGAAAGAAGCCGATAGACCAGTGCAGCGTGCCCGTCATTGAATCCGCGTCTTCAAAGCCCTTGAGCGGGTCGGCGCGGCGGATCATCTGGTTGGGCTTTTCCATGAGTTCCTTGACGGGGATCTGAACGCGTCCGACCAAGTCGCT